>JBBYHM010226781.1:0-12724 GCA_038381775.1 Adansonia rubrostipa | reverse complement strand
CCCCACCCCCTTTCCCCCCCCCCCCCCCCCCCCCCCCCCCCCGCAACTTATAAAGGTAATTAAGATGCTTTTAACTTTTAGCTAACAACTCATCTAGTCACTACTTTGCAAGGTTCAAAAGAAATTTTTTTTTGGTTAAGAAATTTTCTCCTGGTTGAGAAAGTTTTGGCTCCGTCATTTTGCCTGGGTAGCTGGAAGTTGGAACATTCACCTCAAGAAATAGGTAGGACCTGATACAACTAAAAAAATACAAAAGCAATAATTAAAATATAATATAAACTATAAAATAACATAAAAATAATAAAAATACAGTAAAATGTATAAATAAAATTTTATATAATATAAATTTTTAAAATTTTAAAATTTTATATAAATATAATAACTTTAATTATAATTATAAAAAAAAAACATATATCAATATTGCATTTTTGCTATAGGAATAGGGGAGGGTGGTGAGAACGCAGCCCGACTTAAATTTATGAGGACAAAAGGTTAGAGATTCTGGCGTCTCTCTTGGTTTTTTATTGGGATTTAGAATGACTCAGATCTCACATACACAGTGAAAAAGGTCCTACCATGTGAAAACCACAACTCTGATTTTACTCAGGGAGAATCTTGCCAATCATATTTTTTATCCTTTCAGAGATCGGTTTTATTATGATTTTTATTCTATCCTTTTGAACATGTGACATCCACGAAAAGGCTTGGAATTGTAATGCAATTAATGGCCTTTTTTTACCCCACATTGATATACCTCTTTGTCCCAGTCTCTGGCTTCGCAGAGATAGTGCGTGACCAATGAATCATCTGAGTTTCTGGAGCACATTGGAATGGACAGCGAGCGCCGCTGAAAAAATATAGAATGTGGTAGGCTAGATTTAGGGCCAAGACGAGGGGAAAAAAAAGAAGCGTAGGGTATGTTATCTACGTCAGATTATTTATTATATCCAATCCGGTCCTGCGTTATCGATGGGCTTTTGGCGAATCGTTTTCAGAAACTACTACGACTGTTGCTGTCTTTCTTTCTTTTTGCGTCGGATAAGATGCCGACCTGAAGAAAACCCAAAAGCAAACAGTTGCATTGCATAATGTGTTTCATTAAAATAGTCAAGAAATAACTAAAAGTTTTCCACCTATTTCATCAGAAGAAAGATTACGTTTTGTTTACGTAACTATATTTCCAAATCGTATAATTAAGCCTTAACTGACCTAACTAAGGTTCTTACGTGATGCAATTTACAAACACCAGTTCCGGCTCGCATCGTTACTTTTGTATTTATTATCATTTAATATAAATTTAATCATCAATTATTTTTCTCTTAAACTTAATCCAAAATAGTTTACCTCCTAAAAGAAAATGATTTTGCTGAGGTTCGAGCCCAAAGGAGATGAGTTATTATAAGATTCGATAGAATAAAAAACTTTTACAAGTAAATTTAAAAATAATAAGTGTTTTACTTATTTATTTTTTATTTTTAAATATAATTTTTGATATATGTATATGTCACTAATTTCACTTATAAAGTTTTTAATTTTATTACTGTATATGAGATAATTATTTTTAATTTTAATATAATAATTATCAGTGTTCCGTAAATCCATCGTTGTTTGTAAGTGTATAGTATTTCTAATGGCTCAGCATATAATATATCATATATGTAGTATTGTAGGTTTTATAAGTTAAAAGATTAAGATATTACATTAATTTCTACAAGCTAGCTAGCATATACAGCAGAAGATCATGTGTCGATATATATATTGTATGTTTAATTTTAATAAATACTATAATTAATACATTTTATTTAGAACGATGATATTATTAAACTCAGTCGTACAATGATCCCACTCCCCACATTCCCTGACTGATCATGTGAGAACCGTCCACCAGATTTCTCTAAAATTCTCATCTTCAGTGGTACGGACTGAACATTTATTAATTATATACTAGTAAATAGTATTCCACCGTCTAATAAAATTCAACTAATTAATAAAAAAAAAAAAAACAGAAAACCCCAGATATAAACTTTGCGATCATCATCATGAAATGATGATGATTCATGACTAGGAAACGCAGCAAGCGTTGGGATTTTCATCGCTGAAGAGCTGAGGAGCCGGTGGCATTCGCTCGATAAAGTAAGGGGGCTGGTAATAGTAAATCATTCTCTTCATCGATTCCTCTGCATTGTTGCCGCCATTGCTCTCTTCAGCTGCTGCTGCTTCTTCTTCCTTATTGCCTTCTTCTTTTTTTTCAGCTTCTGCAGGGGGTTTTTCTTCTTCTTTCTTCTCGGCTTTTTCTTCAGGTTTGGCTTCTTCCGCTGGCTTCTCTTCGCCTTCCTTCTTCTCTTCTTGTTTCGCGGGTTCAGGTTGAGGCTCAGGCTGAGGCTCCGGTTGAGGCACGATCCTCGCCTGCTTTTTGGTGCGTCTATAAACATAATCCACCAGCTTGTTGGCGTCCATGGTACCCGTCACTGTAACTTTCCCTGTGCTATACTCGGTTACCGCACTCTGTACTCCTGTCAACAAGTACAAATAAACATCAATCATCCCTAATTAATTCCACGATAAGGGCAAATTATTTAGACTGGTTAGACTTTAATATGGATGAATGATTTATAGTATCTAAAAGCATAAAAGATAATTGCTTGTCACGTTGGAAAGGCCCAACCGCCGTTGTCGGCTTGCATTGGATTCCTTTTCTTTGTTTTGTCATATAGTTGGTCAATCGCACTCAAAAATTATCGCCTTGCCTTTTGCTGGCTTAGTGGCCAAACGGCATTGTTCTTAAGTTGGCATTAACATTAACCAAACACTGTTTTCATTGGACGATATTCTAAGTTATTCAATTTGAATACGAGAGTCAGGCATGACCATATATCTAATATAAATATATTTATTTTTTTTATAAATTTAAAAAATTCTTTAAATATCATATTTTTATTTTTATATTTATATTTAAATATGAGTCAAATATCATATACTTAAAAAAAAAAATTAAAGAGCAACCTAAATTCTAATAATTATAACCAAATGCATAGGGCCATATATAGTAATAACCAACTAATATACCTCTCATTTTTAGTATCTTTCTCTTGAGCTGCTCAGCACAGGCTTGGCAATGCATGTCTACGTTAAGCTCCACGGTTGCTAATCCAGTAACCTGGAATAATTAACCCAAGCAATACCGTTAATACTTCTATATATGAAAGTATCTTTTTTTTTTTCTTTTATTATTATTTTGTTGTTTTACTTGGCTGAAATTATAAGGTTCTCGATCGGACCTGTGAAGTGACAACTTCTGGTATAGGTTCACCCTCAGCTGCAGGCAAGGGAGACAGTACTTTAGCTGTTCTCTTGGTTTTCTTCATGATTTTAGCACATATTGTTTGGGGTTCGATTATTCCCTTTATAGTCACTTGGTTTTGAGTCATATCGATCACGACTCCTTCCACACCTGCCAGTGTGCGGCGACCAACCATTTGATTAAATTTTAGTTGTTTACAAAAAAAATTAATATAATACCATATAATTTATTTGAATGAATAATTACCTTTAATCTTCATGATGATTTTCTCAATCTTCTTCGCACATCCCACGCAATGCAAGTCCACAAACAAGACAAAAGGGGGAGGTGGCGGCGCTGGTGCTGGTGGTTCCTCCTTCTTTTCTTCCACTGGCTTCTCCTCTTCCTTTTTCTCTTCTGGTTGAGCCTCCGGCGGAGGGTGTTCCTGCCAAACCATCCCGATTAATGTCAACGTAAAATACTAAAAAAAAAATTGAATCATATAAATTATCACATTAACTATCAATAAAACTAATTTACTAGGGTGCATGCAAATTGTTATCCTTTCTTTAACAAGGCTGGTCTCTCACCTGCTTAGTTTCCTCACCCATTTCCTCGATGAATTAACTCAAGTAAGGCTGAGGCGAAGAAGCAAACGGGAGAGGAAGGGTATTTACTTAATGAATTTAAATAGAGTAGTTTTTATATAGAGGAGAGTGAGATGTTAATGGGATGGACGGTGGGGTATATTAGCATATAACTAAAGGCAAACTATGCGATTCCACTGCACATGTATTGCCACATAGTGTAAAAAGAACCTCTTAGTTTAATATTTCTTTATAAAACCTTTCCAATCTCCAAGGCAGAAGAGATCGAAAAAAAAGGGGAGGAAAACAGTGAGCAGAGTCGGCAGATTTATAGGAAAGATTGAGGGGGGAGGTCAATTGAAAGTTGGTGGTAGTGAAAGAAGGGGGGGGGGGGAGCTAAAGGTGGAGAGACGTGAAAGGAGAACCGAATTGACAATGATAATGCCTTCCATAATCCACCGACTTTAGGGTGGATTTTTCTATTTTTCTGAGGTGGCCATGGTGATTTTGTCAGACAAGTGTTAAATCTTGTTTGGACAATTTGGATTTTTGAGTGGGCTGATTTAATACTGCCCGATGACACGCTTTGTCAGCTATCTAAGCCTTTCACTGTCTGCTCCATCTTCACCTAGTCATCCATGTCGGTTAAAGTGATTGTTCTCGCCCGTAATTCAGTATTAATCATCCACGTCGGTTAAAGTGACTGTCTATCAAAATATCATGTAAAATTTACATTTATAAATGATAGATTTTTAAATAATTTTTTAATATAATTGCATAATTAAATGTTGTAGCAAAGAGAAATACAATATATTTGGCATAAAGAGATTTAGTTAATCATAGTTTGGGGGTTTTAATGTTGAATGATAATCCATGAAATATTTTTTTTGATAATTAAAAAAAAAACCATGAATTAATAACATCGATCAGTTGTTTGTGGAGTGGAAGTATATATTATGCCGATGATGGTGGAAACATTTTTATCATTACGAACTTTAACGTAACATGCAACTCTAACTTCATGTATACTTTGGATTATCTTGATCATTAAGTCTTCCACAATAACGTTCGAAACATGATTTTCTATGGTTTTCCACCAACCTAAGGAAAAAATGATTTTAGAATTTATGGACATGTCTTTGATTATAACTTCATGCATTTGGCATGTTAGGAGCTAGCATTAGTTTATGTCCGGTGCATGGTCCACATTACCTTCTGCTCATGAAAGCTCTAGTTAACTGTTAAGCCAGCTTTCGGTTGGATACACATGGATAGGATATTGTCCACAATTTTTAGCTTTATTTGTTGACATTTTAACTGCTTAAACTTTGTCTTTTTCCTTTTTTTTTTTTGCGTTAAATTGGGATGCTACATGTTACATTGTTATTTGATAGAATATTTTTTAATTTGCAAGTAGATTTTGTAATTTGTTTACCTACGTAGCTTCTCGTATTTTTTTTTATATTAGTCTTGCATTAAATGTTTTCGTGTTAATTATATTCAAATGTTTTATAAATTTAAAATACTAATAATTTTGGTAGTTATCTTTGAAGGTGCATATATATATATATTTTAAAAATAACTTTTTTTTTAGTTATGATTACAAATGAAAAATAAAGAGAAGTATTTGCTATTTTGGAGGGGAAAAAAAGTTTGGGATGGAAGAAAAGTATGGATCCAAGAAATGTATAGTTTTTGCGTGTAAAGATGTATGTATGGAAAGTTGATGTCACATGGGATGCTGACCTTGAAATTACAAAGCTTTGTCTTCCTTCTTTTTCTTTGTCTCAATTTCTTTCCATTACTTCCTTTTTAAGGTTTTCATGCTACTATCGTAAAATAAGATACACGAAAATTATAAATATCAATATTTGAATCTCAAACTTATTTTATTTTTTTATAATTAATTATACGAATGAATTACATTAAATCTTAATAACATCCAAAGCAATACAAAAGGAAAATTTATTTTTTCTCGCTGTATATTTTTCTCACAAGTTACCAAACTTTACTTACAAAGTTTCAATCCATCAATTCAAAAACCAAACCATATATATATATATATACAGAGACTAAGGTCCTTGGAGTTGAAGGAGGGTCGAGGAAAGCCTACACCTTGCCATGTTGGTTTGGTCTTTCCAAATTTGATAGATAAAAAAAACTTCGGACCGAAAGGGTGTATTGGATAGATTAATTTTTCACCATTGTCGAAAGTGAAGGCCCAGCCAACTTGCATTTTATGGTAACACGTGAGAATGACTCAGCAAATACTTGGAACAGCAGAAAACGAGTGAAATTCCAAGTATTCAGTTCAGACTGTTCTTTCTTTCTGGTCCAAAATTAGCCTTAACCCAATTAAACCAAACAACATGTCTTCTAGCTGATGCAATGTTCAATAAGGAAAATGTAGAAAGAAAACAAAGAGTGTCTACCTAAAAAAAATAATTTCATCCATCATTAATCAAAATTTTAAATTTTATCAGAATCAAATATATATTTCTTAAGTTATATTTAAAAATAAAATATATAATAATTACTTTAATTTCGATTATAAAATTAAAAATTTTATTATCTAACTTATTAAAAATGAACTTAAAACAAATTATTAATTAATTGAGAATAATATCAACTTTTGTTGATTAAAGGGGGGGGGTGTTTGTTGTCCCAACTGATGTTATAGCAGTGGGCGGTTTGTAGAATCTGGATGATTGATTAATAAAGCAAATCATTTCTCAACAACCCATTATTTTGCTTTCCAAATCCATGCATATGGTTCTAAATTCTTAGTATTATTACCTTCATAATTGCATGATCACATCTTTTTATTATTATATATATATTTATTATCATTATTATATTATCAAAACACATGTCTTGCTCCTATTCGTGATACCAAAAGTTCAATTATCAACCCCAAAAAAGTTATGCCAAGTGTTTAATTATGTGGTATATCATACTTAACTACTCATATATTCCAATGAATTATTCCCTTGTCTCAGTTTAAAGAACATGTCCAAATACTAGTACGTAAAGCAATTTTTTAACCCCAAAAAAAAAAATGCTGTGAAATACCTTGTTCCTTAGAAATTACAAAACTGAAAGGGAAAAAATAACAAAAAATATATATATTTAAAAATTCATACGTGATCTATGATGATTTTACAAAGAATGAAAATCTAAGAAAGAAAACAATTTAATAACGAGATAAAAGAACGGTTAATGAAAGCTTTCTCTTTATATTGACCTTAATACTATTACAGACAAATGGTATCTCCACAACGTTTCAGAGATAATTTTAAAAGATAATTGTTAAAAATCATTTTTCATATTTTGAAATTAATTATTGACTGTCTTCAATTTTTTTAAATTTTATAGGTACTAGAAAATTAAATGAAAAAATAATTGTTTTTTTACATTCAAGAAAGTTATTATTATACAAAGAGAGGTTATTTGAAGCTTAAAATCTCAATTTTTTTTAAATAAAAAAAATATTATCCGCTCAAATCTAAAACGAAAATGAATGGAAATTTATTTTTAAAAATTTTATATAATTGTATGGGAGAATGAAGCTTACCGAATAATATTTGATTAAAAGGATATATATATATATATATATGTATTAAAGCTAACAATTTGTGCAATCGTTTGATATTCGTATTATTCACATGTTATAATCATATTTAAAATATAATATATTTATATAATTTTGATAGTTAATAATTTTTGTTATATAAATTTTAACACATTCTTATCTTCATATATTTATATTGTATTCATATATATTTTTAATATTTTACCTTGTTTTTGATGATATTTTATTTATTTTTATACATTATATTTATATCTTATAATCATTTTATGTGACATATTCAGGCATTAGAAGGAGAAAAAGTTACATTACTAAACATTTATACAGATACAGATAAAGACAAAGGTAAAAACGTTACTGGGGAAGGGAGCTTGGGCCAATAATCTTGACTTTTGCATCCAGTAATACAGGAAATGACAAATTTTATTTCATTTATTTTTTGGTTGAATTTTCGTTCATCCAATATCCATTTATAAATTTGATTTTGATTTAATTTTAATAATTTATAAATAGATTTTATAGATATAAATAGTATTGATAAATGTATTAAAAAAATAAAAAAATAATATATAGAAGTTCAAACCATAATACTACATATTTGTCTCAAAAACTTTAAAAAAAAAATGGAAAAATGGAAAATTGCATTTTATGTGTAGATGCCATATGGTAGTGGTCTTCACTTTCCAACAATGTTTGAAGGGACAGCACCATTGTAAGTTACGAATCATGAACAAACATACAACATCAAATCTTTAACGTATCTGGTTGATGCTCCCCAGGAGAGAAGAAACGTGTCATGTTTGCTCCAAAGGAAGTCTTCTTTTTTTTTTTTTTCATTTTTCTTTTTCCTTTCATGACCCCATCCCATGGATCTCGTGAAGGCGTTAGTTAAATATGATCAAGGATTTGACCAGAAAAATACATATATTTGGAGGGGAAATTAGAAAAAAGGCAGCAGTGGAGGGGGCATGTCGATGATTGTGACAAAATGAGCAGAGCAAAGCAAGCACGTGTGAAAGTGGGGGTAATTTGTGGCCCCCTGACGTTGGCCCTCCTTTCCACAACAGTCCCATTCTCCGAGTAGTTATTTTCTTATTGTAGAGGGCTTTTGTTAGAGAGAGAAAGCATTCCAAACAAGTAAAACGGCATGTGTCGGTAGACAATGTAGAGGAAGACTGGAGCAGACCTTGAAGCATCGAGCAAAGCAGCAGATCGTTGCAGACAAGGTGTAGGGAATAAGGAGATGGTAAAGTAAGAATGAGTAGGGTGCTGAACAATGCTTAGAAAGGACTTAGAAATGAGAGAATTTGAGAATAAGATGCCTGCGGGACTGCAATCAACCAGACCATGGTTAGCCTTAATGTTGACAACCCTGCAATGCAAGTCGAGGTTTGGGAAGTTGGGAGGTAGTAGTACAAGACAAAATGAAGTGGCTACCCTCTTCCTAAACATAAGTCTCTAACAAGATATTGTTTGTTTGAACTGAACTTTAGTTCTGGATTTGTGCCATAGCTTAGACAACCAACACAATCAAAAAGAGTGGAAAGGGATTCAGAATAGAACCTTCTGCAATAAAAAGTATACAAATGCAAAGTTGAAATTCCTTTGTCTGCATATAAAGACAAGTACAATCTGTCAGCACTAAGGAATTTATCATTACTTTTGATGTCAAATGGGATGTTTGTGCTCATCCAGGTATAGTTCTACAAGAGCAGTATGTAAGGCTGCCCCAATTGGAAGGACATCCTCATCAATATAGAAGTATGGGGAGTGTGGTGGATGAATTGAGCCAACTTTCTCGCTTCTAATTCCAATGCTTAGCATGAATCCCGGGATTTTTTCTTGATAGAAGGCAAAGTCCTCTCCTGCCATAACCTTGTTGCCCCTCTTGACATTCTCAGGTCCAAGCAATAGGCTACCAACCTTCTGAACATGTTGATGCAAGCCATCATCATTTACAACTGCAGGATAGACCGGGTAATCTTCTTCTTTCATGTCAATAAAAGCATTACATCTGTATACGGCCGCTTGTCCTTTAATGACCTACAATAAGTTACAAGTACATAATAATGCTTCTAAGAACAAACCAATTGCAGGCAGCCAAGATCTTAGAAAACAAAGTTGAATATGACCTGAAGCAGATATATGATATTTGAAAACTAATCCGACAACAATGCAGCAAAGAACATATAATAATTCCCAGAATAGCAATACAGCAGGCCAACAAGGAGTAATCTTAGTGACAAGAACAAATTGACTTGAATCCGACGAACAAGGAATTTGTACTCTCAATTTAAGAAAAGAAGATAAACCAAAAGGGTTACAAGAATTTGTCCACTCTATGAAGGAAAAAAACTATACGCAATATGTTAGTAAAACAGTTAGCTCAAAAGGTAGGAATTGCGAAGCAACTGGAAAATCATGATTCATCATGGCATCAATTGCTAAAACCAAGGTAAAAAAATTAAATAATTCTCTGTACCTCTTTCAACCTTTGTTGTAGTTTGTGCAAGCCCTCAGTGGTAAGACTCCTCAAAGTGCCCCCAAATTCAACATATGATGGGATCACATTGAATGCAGATCCACCTTTGATAAAAGTAATAGACAAAACCTTACAAAAAATAAAAAAAGCATCAGCATTAGGTTGCATTAGACGCTCTGCGTACTTTAACCACTATATAGGCATTTTTCATGTTTAGGAATAAATGATAGATGTCACATTTGCCGGAGAATCGGCACGGAACATTCCTATATAAGTTTGGATAAGTCACAAACGAGCTTGAGAATGGATATCTAGACAAGAAAATGGGACATACTTGACTATGAAGAGGATCAGCTTCTCTAGATGTTAGCTGTTGCAATGCCAAAATTGCAAAAGATGCAGCAAGTATTGGACCTACAGTAGAATGAGGCAATGCAGCATGCCCACCGAAACCTTCTATTTTGGCTACAAAGAAGCATGTCGCTGCTAAGAATGGCCCCGAAACTAACGCTATGCTTCCTGTGGGATTTTCATAATCGATATGCATTCCAAATATTGCTTCAGCATCACCTAAAGCTCCTTCCTTTATCAAGTGAGATGCACCAGCACCTCCCTCCTCTGCAGGTTGGAAAAGTAGTCTGACAGTTCCCTTCAGTGGCATATGAAGGAAAATGTGACATTGAATAAGTTCGAAAATTGTGAACCTTTAACAATAATAGTTACATAAGCAAATGGAATTAAAATGTTAAACATAAACAAATGTGTCCTTATGACAAACTGTCTATTCAATTTTTTAGATGAACTTTTTGTTAGCAGCCCTGCAGCATTTAAAATGGGACCATTTCTTCAAATAAATACATATAGAAGTTCATCAATATGCGCAAGCTATTATACGTCATATATGCACATGGGCTTTTATAGAAAGGGTGGGAATCAATATAAGGAATTGAGTCAACTACTACCATATGATGGTATAAGAAAATTTAACTACTGATAGCAGCTTTTACTTTTTCTCTTGCAAACGGAAACTGTATATTGTGGCATTATATCAAAATGAAACTGTATAATATTATACAAACTGTAAAAGATACAGGAAGAAAGAGTTTCCGATAATGAATAAGCCAAGTACTTGCCATCTTTAGCAAATTTTGCACATCGGGAGAAACAAACAAATTAGTTTACCCCGCCTTTCCTCTAGCCTGAGGTGATTCACAGACCTAGCCAAGATCATTAATCATTCAAGACTTTGCCCTTTTTCAAGGTTATGTAACATAAATTGCATGCAATTGTTTGCTACCATTTTTTCCCTTTCTTATTCCCACCCATATACTCAATATCAGTTTAGTGACCAGATTTGAAACAGTGCTTTCCTTTGAAATCATGAGGAGACATAGCTAAGTCAACTGTACATACTATCAGCCGAGAGAATTACTGAAAACAGTTACGAAATTTCCAATTAAACGCTAACCTTAAGCCTATCTTTGCGTTGATTAAGCAACTTGGCGGCACCAAGAAGCATAGTAGTGTGAGCATCATGCCCACATGCGTGCATTTTTCCATCTATTTTGCTCTTATGCTCCCATTCCACAAGCTCCTATAAAAGCAGAGCCATTGGAAACAATTCAGGCTAATAGAAAAGTATAAATTCCGATGATCAGCTGCATACATAAGATAGCAGCAACAAAGAAAAACAAGAAAAGGGTTATCAATATTAGGATCACCTGAATGGGAAGAGCGTCCATGTCAGCACGAAGAGCGACGATGGGTTTAGAACCAGAGCCAATTTGGGCGACAATACCTGTCCCTGCAAAGGGGTAAGAGTAAGGGATGCCAAGTTGGTCCAGTTGTTGGCGGATAAGAGCACTAGTGTTGTGTTCTTGGAATCGAACTTCGGGGTTCTCATGGATTTGCCTCCTGACTAAAACCAACCAATCTTTGTCCTGCTGGGCTGAGCTAAGGAGTTCATCCCTGTAATCTTGATCAAGTCCGCCATGTATGGCAGAGAGGTAAGCAAGGGAGAAAAGGACAGCGCGGAGAACACGGGCGATCATTTTAGGAGCCATCTGCACTTGTCGATAGAAATTTGGCAACAGATTCATTAATCTGTGGCAGCCGACAGGAGGCCGAGCAGGGATGAAAATGCACTAAATGAGTTTGTCCATGCATACGGTTGACCGCATTCTAAAGATAACGTATTATGTTTTCGTTGTGTTAAAACAAGGGTGTGTCGGTAAAGTACACATCAAATATTAATTAATTAATTAATAATTTTTAATAAAAAATTGAATATGTCAACTGCGAAGAGTTACTTATAATAAGTTAATTTTTTTTTAAAGTCATATTTAAACTAAATTATTTTTAGTTATAAATTATTTATAAAATATTTAAATTTTAATATTAATTTTTATTTCAAATTATCTAAAACGGTATAAAATGTTATGAAGATTAAAATTTTAAAGTTAATAATTTTCGAGATTCAACATCGATGATTATCAAATAATAAAATTATATTCAATACCTAAATTTTAGTATTATATCAAACAACCTTTGTAATACAAATTTAATACTTATAAATTTAGTATTAAAAATTTAGTACTTAATTTTTGAGTACTTAATTTTTTTCGGTTTATCAAATGATGCTTAAATTATTTTTATTTATATTAAAACTTTTTAAAATATTAATTTATATTAAAATTTATTTAAATGTAAATTAAAAATTAAAAGTTTATTTGATATCAAACTAAAAAATTAATTTCAATTTCCATGGAAAATAGGCTTCACGATAT
>JBBYHM010226562.1:7683-23177 GCA_038381775.1 Adansonia rubrostipa | reverse complement strand
TTATATCTTATCATACTCGTATTTTAATTGTTCAAATATTTTAATTTTATCCGTATCCAGATTATAACCATATTCGATGTCCATTGCCGCACTTCCCACCCGAAAATCTCGTTGAATGCAATAAAACATGCAGACTATTAATTAGATTTTGTTGTGTACGTAAATGTCCGAACGTTATTAACATTTGGTGGCAGTAAAATCGAGAGTCTGAGATTTGCATTGTAAAATGAACGGCCATGATCACTAATTTTAAAAACTACTCTCGTATATATATATATATATATATTCTTTCAAAGGTAATATTTCTTGGGTAAATTTTCCTTTTACTCATGTACTGCATGTGACATAACCTAGTATAGTATAAAGAATCTAATCATTTGTCGGATGGATGGCTCGTGGAAGGTTGAGAATTGTAGGCTTATTTGTATTTGAGAAATTATTTCATTTATCCTTATTAGAGTTTTTTGTTTTAAATTTCACAAATAAAATTAATAAAATAAAGTATTTTTATAATAAAATAAAAAATTAATTTAAAAATAAATTAAAACAAGTGATAGTATTTTGATTCGTTTGCGAAATTAAAAAGTTTTAATATCAAATATATCAAAAATAAAATTTTTTGGTATCTTTTAAGCGTATTTGTGGATCCATCCACTGATCCTATGATGCTATTCATTAGTGATAAAAAAATTAGATCAAACTTGCTCAATCGAAAATCAAAAGCTTGCCTAGTTCGATGCCATACAATAAAATTGGATGTTACTTGAATCGACCAAAAAATGATTCAACCAAGAAAAAATATCAAAGAAATTCAAGAAAAATCGATTTTTTTATTTTTTTTCAAAAATATTTTTGTAAGTGATGATGAGATTGGAACCCATAACTTTTTAGATTTATATTAAAAACTATACTACTAAATCAAAATACAAAATCTTATCAATTATTTACTATATTTATTACTTATTTAACATAAAAAATATTTTGTAATATTTAAAATCATTCCATCTAACTAGTTCAACCAACTAAACCAATTAACCTTCCTACTCATCAATCATTTCATAAATTTCATATGCTTATTGTGACTTTTTGATCTTCAAACTGGAATTTAAAGTTCTTAAGCCTCGCAATGTTTCCTTCTAGGACATATTCGTACGGACTACTGTCCTTGAATGGTTAACTAGTAACATTTTTATTTATTCATTGGAGGTTTTATATATATATATATATATCAATTCGTTTTTAATACATCGATGATAATAAAAATTTTGAACTTTAGAAATGGGCTTGAGAGTTCTTACTTATTTTGTTATTTTTAATTTATTTTTTTAATATATGTCATCTTATTAATTTCGTTTGTAAAATCTAAAAATTTTCA
The DNA here is from genome assembly GCA_038381775.1 of Adansonia rubrostipa. NCBI lineage: Eukaryota > Viridiplantae > Streptophyta > Magnoliopsida > Malvales > Malvaceae > Adansonia > Adansonia rubrostipa. The sequence goes on along the minus strand of JBBYHM010226562.1, from coordinate 21,802 downwards.
ATAATGATATATGAAAAGATTTTTCATATATAATCTAAGAAAAATTATTTTATTGATCATCAATAAAAGTTTTAAATTCTATCAACAAAATTAAAGGCTTATATTAAAAATAAATAAATAAAAAATAATGAAAAATATGCTAATATTTTAATAGCTTGTAATTTAAAAATTTTATGGATAGATAAAACAAACTTCATAATATAATAGCTATCAAAGTTTGATTCCCTTAACATGTTGGGTGATCCTAGATATTAATTATCCAAAAACTTTGCAAATTTTAACTAAGATTTTTACTTACCGCTAAGCATTTTCATAAGTTAGGTTGGATAGCGATATTAAACTTTCAAATATTTTTTAAGTTTGGATCCATTTATTTTATATATTTTTATAATTAAATTTAGGGTTAGATATATATTTGGCCATTTTATTTTTATTCAATTCTTAGTTTGATACCTAAAAAATTTTTGTTGTCAAATTGGTATATAAAGTTTTATTTTGTCAAGCATGTTGGTACTTAGCATTATTATCGTCAATTAACTGTTGACACGGCAGCTAAACAACTAATGACACATTTGACACATAGCCAAAAAATGTGACATCATCATTTGCCACGTTAGCATAAAATTTTTATTTTTTTTATTTTTTTTGAATTTTAATGATGACATGTCAATGATGATATGGCATTTTGCCACGTGTCAATGTATCATTGATTGTAGACTGCCACGTCAAAGGTTGACTAACAATAATAGTGTTAGGTACTAACATACTTGACGAAATAAAACTTTAAATACCAATTTAACAACAAAAATTCTTTAGGTACTAAATCGAGAATTAAAGCAAACTATAAGCACTAACTTTATATTTAACCCTTAAATTTGAATAAAATATTATTTTTATTATTAAATAATGATTCGAGTCGGACTAATATGAATTCTCATAATCTTCTTCTAAAATCCAACTGCTCGACCATAAATAGATTTACCAGTTACTACACAAGATTTTCCATTACATTTGCTTGTTATAACTTATAATTCTATTCAATGTGCATGATAACAAGCCTTTTTTGGGCCGAAGTTATCAGTTATGGCTCCGAAGTTCTCAGCCCATAAATTAGTGAAGGAAAAGAATTTCAAAAATGTTTTTCTAAAAATCTTTTTATTAGCGAAAACTATTGAGCTTTAATGCTGTAAAGGAATTTATAATATTTACAAAAATAGCATCTAATTGAATACCATGCTGTACTTGCTGACAAACAGAGTTCATGCAACTTCAAATCCCATTCAAAGAGTCAGGTAATTTGCTTGATCTGATCTTAATTGAATTTGAGTTTGTTCTTTCTTAATTCAAATAAGTTTTGATCACCATTTATTAATTAAAATAATATTTTATTTAAATTTAATTATAAAAATATATAAATATTATTATAATTTTTTAATATTTTATTATATTTTAAACAATAATTCGAGTCACCAAATTAAATTAAATTTTAACCTAAATTTGAAATTCAAAATTTGAAATACGATCTAATCCGCCGTGGGTAGGTCTTCGAACTTCACAAATACGGACATAATCCTGATATATATATATATATATATATATGTATGTATTATATCTTTAGACCCTGATTCTCTTAGTTAATGCTGCTATGTTTAAAGAGTTCATGCAATCTAATGAGCTTTGAGTTTTAACTCAACCAGATGTGCTTTTTACTCTGTTTTTAGAGCTCCAATTTAAGTAATTTTTCTTTAGTCTTACGACGTTGATATTTGATAGAATCGACGGTCAATTGCTGGTTAATTGTTTTGGATGTCCCAAACCTTCCGGGAAACCGGTAACACTGAGGTCTATGTACTTAGTATTGGTACGGGTAATAATCGGATTAATTTTAAGATAAAATAAAATGATATCGATTATATATTGTTTCAATTTATATATTAATTTATACCAATTATCTTGATTTGTAACGGTTAATAACGTTCAGTATTAGTATTTATCTATTGATACAAGATTTTAATTTTTTTATTTTAAAATATTTTTCACTTATTTATTTTTATATTAATTTCTAATGTTTTTCCACCTTGATACTTTTATTTTTTTCATAATTACATTTAAAAAATATATATTCATTAAATTTGGCTATCAAACCGAATTAATAATAATTTACTATATTTTAAAAATATTTTTGTGCTTTATGTAATTGTTATTTAAAAAATTTATATATTAAGTATTTATATGTTTTATATATTCTTAATTTACTTAGAACTCCACTAACTCCTATCTAATTAACTCAATTAAGGAGTGCCTAAGCTCTCATCATGCAACCTCCAACAATCTGTCAACAGTATCATACCAATTAAACTAGTACTCAGTTTGCTAAATACTAATAGAGGTATATTTGCATGATTATCTAATATATATCATAGAGGAATTGGAAATTAAGCTATAAATGTATATATGAAAAACCTTTGAAAAATATTGATAAATTCTAAATGATACGTTGAAAAATACAGGTACCAACGAAGGAGATTTCTAAAAATTTTAAAAATTTCCATAACATATATTTATGGAAATTAAGCTATAAATGTATATATGAAAAACCTTTGAAAAATATTGATAAATTCTAAATGATACGTTGAAAAATACAGGTACCAACAAAGGAGATTTCTAAAAATTTTAAAAATTTCCATAATATATATTTATATATTAAAACAATTAAATTGATCAACAATAAAATTTATATTTATTTAAATTTTTCTTTTTGTCTATAACTTAATTTTATGCATTAAAATTTATAAACAAATATAATTATTATTTTTGACAAAAAATGTGGTTATCTCAAATATCAAGCCAGAATATTTCAAATAATTATGAAATTTGAGCACATATTTCAAATATTTCAATAATTAGAGTTGAGTTTAAACAACTCAAATTACTAAAAAAAAAAAAATCTGATTCAAATCCAGTCGAACACAAGTCAAATAAGTTATTTGACTTATGAAAAGTTCTATTTACTATAAATCTTTAAGAGTTAAAAAGGAGTCTTAAAATGATTTTCAACTCGAAAGAGATCTTTTTATAAGTGAATGTAGAACACAAACTTGCAAATTATGTGATGAATTATGCAAATGAATAAATCCAAAAATTAAAAGAGAAATCTAAAAATCTATAATCTATAACTAACATTAAAACCTATCAGAAGTCATAATTTTAATTTTGGCTTTTCTTGCTTGGGTACACTTAAGATTAGAAATTAAGGTAGTTTGAGTGGTATTTAGGGTATTTTAACTTTTTAATGTATTGAGAGAAAAAAAAAGGAAAATGAAAATTTTTATAAAATTTTACATATTAATAATTCGTATTATATAGATTTTAACACATTTGTATATTCATGATGTGTTCATGTAATTTTTTTATTTTATATTCATGTTATTTTTTATATTCAAAGTATTATAAATTTATATAAATTTTTATAATTAATTTTATATAGATTTTGACATATTTGTGTGTTTATATCATATTTTGAACATCGAGTTTTGATTATTTCCATGTTATTTTCATGTCATGTCTTAAACTCTTCATTTATTCCCTATTTTGCATAATTTATAATAGTGATTCAATTTTAATTTTAAATTTATTTAGTTAAATATTTGATCATTGCATTTAGTATATATTAATATAAAAATCATTTTTAAAATTTTAGTCTAATTTCTTGAAGTCTAGCAAAGACAAATTCTAGTCCTCCTTAAATTAAACCTTTCCTACTTAGATTTACTCATGGGTTAGATAGCCTGCCTAGCTTGACCTAGGCTTAAGAATTGATTTTTATGTTCTGAGTTGGTCGAGAATGAATTATTATTAATTTTTTAAAATAATATTTTTATTTAATTTTAATTATAAAAACATATAAATCTAATCCCTTCTATTTTCATGTCCCTTTCCCTCTCCATCTTTTTTTTTTTTTTAATTTTGATCAAAGGGTAGAACAATTTTTTAGACATTGAACATGCGTAAGTATAAGGTATTAATATAAGTACAATTATATATAATATAATAATGTCTACTTAACCCAAAATAAAATAAAATACAATAATTGAAATAAAACGTTACAACATTACATAGATGCACACTTAATTACAAAGTCCACAACATATCATAAACACATTATTTTTTTGAAATTTAGGTTTACGATAAAGTGGTAATTAGGTAGCTTCAGTTTGAATTGTTTTAGGTTTGAGTTTTTTTGAAGTTTAGATTCTTTCAGCTTCGGGCTCATTCGAGTTTAGGCTCATTTGAGTTCTGACCTATTAAGGTTTATGTTCAGGTTTTTTCGAGTTTTAAAACATTTGTTTTATAATTTTTTTATTTTATGTTAAATATAATCGCTTTTACATTTATTTAATGTTTTAAAAAGTAAATTATTAAATTATTATTTTTTAATAAATTTTTTATAATATGATATTTTAAATATATTTTTATATAATTAATTTTTAAATAATTTATTATTACAATATTACATTTTTGCCAATTAATCATATTGATATTTAAAATAATTGACATGTATTATGTACTTGTGTTGTGTTTTAATTATTTTTCAATTGTGTTTGCATTGTGTAATCATAAATTTTTAATTTTGTGTTCTATTTTTATTCGTATTACTTTTTATTTCATAATCATATTAAAAGTATTATATATTTAGATAAATGTCGATATCTTAATGTTTCGTTTTATGTAAATTTCATCAAGTTTATATATTTGAGTCATGTTATATGATTATATTTATATTATAATATATTAAGATATAGAAAACTAAAATATTTAAAAGAATTATGTATACAATATTTCTCTCACAACAAATACAAAAAAAATATATAGAAAACAATTAACAAAAAATTGTTAATATTATTATATTCTTTACAATATTCTTTTTAATAAAGTAATAAAACAAAATATTCTAAGCACAAAATTATTTAATGTCTATGTTATTTAGCAATATATTTTATTCCTTACAATATACTTACATTATTATTTTTGTAATAATAATGAGTTAATAAAAGTTTTATCTATAATGATATTTGTTTTGATATTAATTTGTAGGTTTGATTTTTTGAACATTTGGGTAATACTTACAAGCAACAAATAAATTAAATTTTTTATGAATTGATCAAGATTCATAATTTTTTTTAGTGATTTAGTGTTCTTATATTATACTTATTTTCTCTTTACCATTAATGTACTATTGAATGTAGTTTTTGAAAATGCTTTCTGCACTTATTTTGACTTTTTTCATCGGTGGTTGAGTATAGATTAGACTTACTTAAGAGTCAGGCTACTCGCCCAAACTTGAAGGCCCACTAATATTTAGAAGGGTTTGGACGAAAATATTAAGCCTAAAAAATGAGTTTAAATAAAAAATTAAAAATAGGCATAGTCTTAGCTCTAACGTCTAAAGTCGAGCTCAATCCAGCCTATTTTATTATTATATAATATATATTAATTTTATATTTTATATTTTATATATTATATAATTTTTATCATATAAAAATATATGTATAATTATAGTATAAATATTAAAAATCAGGTTAAATTATTTATATTTTTAAACTTAATAAAAGAAAAATATTTAATTAATAAAGATTAAATTTAAAAAAATATATTTTAAAAAATAAATTATAAAAAAATATAATATGGGCAGGCTTAAATGGGCTTGGACTATCAATTCACAAATATATGTGGGCTTGAGCAAAATTAAAAGCTCATATTATCCAGGCTTGGCAAGCATTTTTATATTAATATTATGCTTAAGACCGGCCGATAAGCACCTTTAGGTACAGATGTTGTTTAATAATGTGTACTAATTTTGAAGCTTTTTTTGTTTTTTTTTTTATGTTACCCTTATATTCTTTTCTCCAATATTGCTAATCTAAGTCTAACATATAATTTTTTTTTTAATTTTTGATATGATACTATCTATCATAACTTCTATATTTTTGTCATTAACTATATTACTTTGTTATACTGTTATCATATACTGGTTATCATTACATGAAATAGCAATAATATAATAAGAATAATAGTCCAAGATTCACTTAAAATTTCACTCGTAAAATATAAAAATTCTTAATATTCAACAAGTTTAACTAATTAAATTAAAGAAAATACGATAAATGGACAATATACTTATTGATAATGTTTTCAAAGCTCATGATATGGTTTACTTTTTGATAAATTATTATTTTATCATATATAAAATATAAATTAATTTTTTAATATTTAATTAAATTATTAAAAGAATATTAAAGTAAAATTGATAATTAAAGTTTTTGCTTTATAAAAAGTTATTTATTTACAATTTTATCATTTTTTTTAGTATTCAATTCGATTTTGGGTTCGATCAGTCTTGGGTTTTTTAGATTCGAGCCGCTTCGAGTTCGGGCCATTTCGAGCTCAAGATTTCTAGGGTTCAATTGTTTAACTTTCAGTTTGAGCTATGATTCCAAAAAAAAATTTAAAAATTAACTTCATACCTAAATTTGGGCTGGCCCAAGTGCCCAAATATATTGTCCAAAAATAATAAAATATAAAAAGTCATTTTTAATTAATATTTATATTTTTTTATAATTAAATCTAAATAAAAATAATATTTTATTCATTAAATAGTGATTCATACTGAACCAACCTTACTTAAATGAAGAAGACAAAAACTCGTATTTGAGTTTAATTGAGTTAGATGGACTCGTATTTGAGTTTAATTGAGTTAGATGGACTACTCCATCCTTTAAAAGGTTTATTGACATGTTGAATTTCTTTCTAGTATCCAATTAAATTAAACATTGAACGCAAATGAAGAAAAGTCTTATCTTTCAATTAGATTTTCTATGATCCTAATTTAAATAATAATTTTTTATATATATTGTATTCTTTCTCAAATTACAAGTTAAACTACATACATAAGCAACTGGTTTTAATATTAAGAGAATTTATTATATTTATTAACAATAAAATCATTACATTTCGTAAGTATTGTTAGTAAGATAATATATATTTTTAAAGTATATTAAAAATTAAAAAAATTTATTAAAAAATTAAATATGTAATAATCTTTTATTCACTTATCGAATTAAAATAATATAAAAAACAAACTCTTACGTAAATATATATTTTTTAAATTTGTTCATTTAAAATAATTTTTGAACCCTTAGACCGAAGCTAATTGTGGAAAAGAAATTTTAAAATAACTTTTAGCATGAGAACAAAAAAAAAAAGAAAAACCTTTCGAGTTAGAATGCGATGTGACCTATGAATACTTTTAATATGTATCAATTAAATTAATTTTTAAATTAAAAGAAAATACTCTTTATTCATTGCTACTTATTTAATTTTAGTATGAAAGGTGGCTAGATCATTCAACCTCACGTGCAATCGTTTTTACACTTACATTATTCGCCGAACCTTTGGTTGAGAGACAATTATCATGTATTAAAGAAAAAGCGATAATGATTTAAGTTCAGCTTAGTTTAGAAAATAATTATGATTAGTATTTTAATTTTTATCTTTTTAGATAATTATAATTTTTTTAAATTATTAAATTAAAAAATTAAATTTAATAAATTTAATTATTATTTAAATTAAAATAAAAAATTAAATCGAATACTATTATTTTAACTAATTGTTTATTTAAAAAAACAATTTTTTCTGGTCCAAAAAATTGTACTTATTTCCTAGTGACAGCCATGAGTTACGTCAACAAGGCCACACCATACTCTTTTTTTTCTTCCTTCTTTCAAACGGAAGATTTGTCAGTTTGCTTTTTCGCACGCTAATACTGCAACAACAACGACTTTAGTTTTCCCTTCAGCCTTAACTAGCCGCCCTCTATCAGGTTTTCAGGTTTGGTATGCTTTCAAGTTCTTTGTTGCTGTTTCCATTCTTTGGAGGTTTTTAGACTTTTTTGCTGTCTGGGTTTGTTTCATTTCATGATTTAGCGAATTGGGTCGTTGGAATTAATTTGATTTGTTGTTGATTTTTTTTTTAGGATTTTGAAAGGGGTTGAATTTGTCTCTTAGTACTGTGGCATCTGTTTTTTTATTACTCTGTCAGCTAAAAGTGTACTTAGTCTTAAAGTTTACAGCTTTGATTGAATTTTGCAGGGTTTGCTAGATGTCGGAATTAACTGTTTGAAACACTTTGATGCTTTAAATAAATAGGGGGTCAGCTGTTTTATCAATCTGGGTTTCAGAAATCATGTTGCTTCAATCAAATCAACCTTGAAGAACTGAGCAATTAGAAAGTCTCTCGAACTCATCTCATTTATTGCCTGGATATGCATCTTCTTTGTTAATTTGTTGAATTGGAGATATTAGAGAATTCAATTTGAGTTTTTTCTTTTTTTTGTCTGAGATTGTTGAATACTGGATTACAGACGACATTAGTTGAAGCGACAAGCGATTAGAAGAATAAGTGATGCTTCATTTATAATTTAGTTTTTATCGAAGTTGAGTTCTTTAAATTCACTGAGAATGTCTGCTTTAATGTTTAGTCTACTGCTGTTTATGCAAGCGTCAAGATTCTTTGCCTCTGATGGGCTTGAAGTAAAGTCGAAGATTTGTGGTGCAAATCACATAGCATATTCAAATTCATATGGTCACGAATTATTTTATTTGAACGGCAATCTTGTAGATAAAGTTTTGTTCTGTAAGGTCCTGAAGTTGAACTATGGAGATCATTGTGTGTTTGAAGGTTATACTGGAACTGATTACTGTGGTTCAGACCTTTCATCAGGTATGCCCTGTAACAAATGTTGTTTCAGGTTTCTAATTTTTTTAGTTCCCGAAGTTTGGTGCATGATAGAAGTAAATTTTGTAGAATTTTTATCAATATATTATGGTTTTTGCAGCTGATTTGTCCGTAGGAGGAAGAAAATTATTGCAGGAGCCAAAGAAAGAAGATTATGATAAAAAATATTTGGCCTCAACTAAAGTGGGGATAGTAGCAGCGGGAATACTTTCAACGTGTTGCGTTTTTATCTGCCCCTGCCTTTATAGGAAAAAAAGAGAAAATCCCCCCACTGTGCTTACAAAGGAACCAAATTCAAGTGAGTCTTAACTTGTCTAAGCTGTATTTGGTCGATTTTGGCATTTATCGAAAATAGAGAAGTTATGAACACGGTTTTACCGTAGATAAGATTCAGCAATTAGATGCAAGTTTTGAATGAGTAATCAAGAATAATTATTTGGTTCTCAAGTTTACTCTTTACCATTTATAAATAACATAGCAATTGTGTATTTCCTCTTTGTTATCACATCTTTGTCGGCTTAGCTTTTTCTATTAATGCATCATGATCTGCTCATTTTGTTTTGGCTTCATGTTATAAATGAATGGTTCTGTTCTTGCAGATGATTCGTCGTCCCCTTTGGAAATGAGTATTCATCCCCCTGAAAAGATTCCAGCCAGCCCACTAAGGGTACCACCTAGTCCTTCAATATTCTCAATGTCTCCAAACCTTGATAGAATTGGGTCGGTGCATCTCAATTTGACGCAGGTGATCAGAGCTACTCATAATTTCTCACCTGCGCTACAGATAGGTGAAGGAGGGTTTGGAACTGTCTACAAGGCCCAGCTAGATTCTGGCCAGGTGGTTGCCATTAAACGAGCCAAGAAGGTAAGTAAATATGACCAGGAAGATGCTATTTCTGCAACATTTTCCCCACTGGTAGAATAATCTTGAAATCAGTTTTCTTTTTTAATAAAATTAATGTTACATATGGAATGAACAAGAATAAATCATTGCTAAGAATCATCAAACTTAAAATTTAGAAATTTTTGGATCATTAACAGAGTTTACTATCTGCATATTATAGATACGGAGGATTCTCCTATTGAGCGTGTTCCTCAAACGGGTATTGCACGTAAAAAGCAAAAGGAGAAAAATATTTAGTATCAGAGTCCAGTGACTGACACTCTTCGGACATGTATTTTTTTGTACATTAGATTATGATAGAATTATGAATAATTAGGGATTTTGTCATCTAATAATTTGTAGGAAGATAACAGTGACCTAGAAGACTACTTGCTTCCCAAATTATTTGAAAATATAAACTCTGCAAAAGTTTGCATTTAGTAATATGAATTATTAACATGTCAAAATTTATAGAAATATAACCTTAAACATTATTATGGCAGGCAAAAATAACATAACCATGACATGGATTATCAAGTCTATTTGGAGGCTTATCTCTTCTCAAGTTCTGTATGCTAAACACATCTTTTAAGACTCACACTAGAGGAACACCACCTAAGTTATACTAGGAACTGTTGGCTTGATCACTTATTGTTAGTTAGTAAACATGTGGAGAGCTTGATCATAACGAGGGGGGAATATTTTACTGTTAACAGTTGGGGTTAAAGGCTAATGAACGCCAAAGAGTGTAAAATGTCTACGTGGGGTCGAGGGATGGCAAAACCCGAACTGTCCTATGGATTCCGAACCGCTCCGAGTGGAGAGGTGTTTTTTTTCTTTTGAATGGTGGTGGAGTGGGTGTTTTTTTGTTTGAAAGGCGGGTATGGAGCAATCATGGTATTTGCCTGCTCCACCCCGCCCTAACCTACGGATTGAAATCACTATTTTACCCTTAAATATTTCGTTTTTTAAGTAGGATAATATTGTAATTATATCTCTTGTATTGTACATTTTATGTCATATTGTTTTATGATTTATGTTTAGACATGCTTCAAAAATGTCTTTTCTCTTAAAATTCATGCTTTATTATTTGAAAAAATATATATAAATAAGAAATATAGGATGGAGTGGGCCCGGTGGGGGGGGGTTAATGATATATCCAACATCTATGGAGGCGGTAGTGGTATTGAAAATTCAATATCCATAGCAAAGTGGCGTGGGTGGTGGAGTAGAGTGGTCGACCATCAGAGCGAAGGTGAATTTAGCAACATCTGCCCCCACCCCACTACATTGCCATCCCTAGTGGGATCAAATGTACCTAAAGTTAAGCTAGAGGTATAAGTCGTAACGTGGTAACTGTCTAGGCTAAAGGCTTGATGTTGGCTTTATTCGTGATGGTTGGGACTGGCTTAAAATAAGTTCTTTCTTTTGTAGTTCTTCTTTTATGATTTAAGGTTTAAACCATCTTTTTCTTTGGGCATGCTATTTCGGTTGACATAAGAATATTGACTAGGAACATTTTGAGAATCTGCAAAGTGAGTTCAGCAGTGAAGTTGAACTTCTAGCCAAGATCGATCATAGGAACCTTGTGAGGCTACTTGGTTATGTTGACAAAGGAAATGAACGGCTTATTATTACAGAATATGTACCGAATGGTACTCTAAGAGATCATTTGGATGGTAAGGTCTCTTGACCATAATAACTGCTAAATTTTCTGGTCAACAATATTGTTAAAAGCTTACAAACAATATTCGCTGTTATTCCTGGCAGGTCAGCGCGGCAAAATCCTGGATTTCAATCAGCGTCTTGAAATTGCCATTGATGTTGCTCATGGCCTTACATATCTCCATCTTTATGCAGGTGAGCAAAAGCTCGCTGAAGTAGCTTGGTTTCGGCTGTAGTCATAGCTCCAGTAAAGCACACTCATTTATTGTCAGTGTTGCATGTTTCAGTTAAGGCCAAATCAAGCCTCAGTCTATCCCCTAGACTAATTTCACCTGCCTATTGCATTACTCTCCTTTATTTCTAAGCAATTTCATCCTTTTATCATGAACTAGAGAAGCAAATTATCCACCGAGATGTGAAGTCATCCAACATTCTTCTGACGGAAAGCATGAGAGCTAAAGTGGCCGATTTTGGATTTGCAAGACTTGGCCCCATGGACTCGGACCAAACACATATTTCAACCAAAGTGAAAGGAACAGTTGGTTACCTTGATCCAGAGTACATGAAAACCTATCAACTCACAACCAAGAGTGATGTGTACTCGTTCGGGATTTTACTTATAGAAATTCTTACTGGCCGCCGTCCTCTGGAATTAAGGAGACCAGCTGATGAGCGTGTGACACTTAGATGGGTAAGCTTCGCTGCATTCTCTTGTTAAGTTTTTACTTCTTGGCTATTATGTTTGTTTCGGTATAGGAACATAGCTGTCAGAAAGAGAGGCAATCACATTTCATGAAAAAGTATACTTATAGAGGAAAAACGTTTATGAGGACAGCCTTAACTTTCCGTGCCTCTTCCACATGAAGATATGGACCAAGGATATACCATCCGTTAGCATTTATAGATACAGGGATGTAGAGTTGGGTTATGGGAACCAAGTCAAGACTGCAACGTATGATGCTAGGATAACTAAACCCAAAGCCTCGTTTAATTTTCGCAAGTCACTTCCATTAATTGAAAGATAGCGCAACTCCTGAAGTAGGCTTTTTGCACAGCTAAAATTAACTGAGATTGATGCTTCTAAGCACTATGTTATTCAATTCATGTGTTTTTCTCCTTATATTTAGTGGATAATATTCGCATAGCCATATTTATTGGAAGATCTCTGTCTGAAACAAGGTAAACTTGCACTGAGAATTTATGGTTTTAATGTCATACAGGCATTCCAAAAGTTTAATGAAGGATGTGTAGGGGAATTGGTTGATCGTATGATGGAAGAAGTCGTAGATGCTGAGATACTAGTGAAGATGTTTGCTTTGGCATTTCAATGTGCAGCACCCATAAGAAATGATCGACCGGAGATGAAATCCGTGGGAGAACAGTTATGGGCTATAAGAGCCGACTACCTTAAGAACCCGAGGCGGGGGTAGCACAAGAGATTTATGGGTAGTCTTCTCTCCCCTTAAACTCAAGTGTTCTTTTATTTCTCCTTCCGTTTTTATGTTTTTCCTTGCTGCTTCTTGCTGTTGTTTCACTGTCTTCATTTCAAGCTAACTGTATAAATCGAAAAATTCATCTTTATCAAAAGCTGCATTGCACTTTTCGTCGTTTCTCTTGTTTCGAGTCTCTGAACAGTGTCATTGTGGCAAAACTTGGAAAAGTAAATATGAAGAGGATATATTTCACTTCAATTATATATGATTTCATTATTTTATTTCAGTGATCATATTTACTGGCCTATGATTTAGAGGCTTAACTTTCCATTCTAATTTGCTTGATCATAATGTGCTCAATCTATTTTAGCTCCCCAAAAAATGCAGATTTACTTCAGAATTCTTATCTTGAGTTGATTGTAGAAGTATTTAAAATACTTTATGCATGCCATTCTTTCCTTTTATTAGAGAATTAGGTTAGCCAGCTATGTTGCTTCTGCTTTTTGTTTTCTTTGAAGTACTCGTATACGACGTATTTTTTGAGATATGACTTTCTAAGGACCCTCTGAATACATGAAAAACTAAAAAAAAAAAAAAAATTGAACATTTCCGTGTTGAACACATACCTGCATCTTGACTCTTGTACCCGAGTTCGATTAACATAGGTAGCTAGAGTTTCTAAAATGTTGAGTTGATTGTAGAAGCATTACAGTACTTTATGTATGTCATTCTTTTCTCTTATCAGAGAATTAGGGTAGCCAGTTATGTTGCTTTGACTCTTTGTTTTTTTTTTTTTTTTTGAACTATTGGTGTCTACCATATTTTCGGAGATATAATTTTTTAATGATTTTTCAAATATATGAAAAACTTAAAAATAAAAAAAAAATTGAACAATCTCGTGCCGAAAACACACCCGAGTTCAAGTAACATGGGTAGCTAGAGTTTCTAAAAGGTAACAGCCCAGTTCCCAATTGATGGGAGAAAAACCTTGCAGTTATTAGATTTGGTAAGCTCAAAAGAGAAGCTGAGCCATAGCCCTTAACCCTTCATTTTGTAAGAGTAGACACTAGACTAAGCTCCAACGGTTACATCTTTTTCGAACTTTATTTACTTATTTATTTTTTAGAAAGGAAGTCATAGTTGGAGAGTAAAGAAGGGAATGCACAGATGTTGGTATTTGAACGAACTTGATTAAGCTTCAAAGTTTTCACATGAACTTATTATGATGTTGTAATAACTAGTAATAATTTCATCATTTCTTCACCACTATACTTATATGTCTGGAAAATAATATTTGGATGACATTTAGAAAAATGCTGCTAATTGTTAACCCCATGGTGAAGAA
>JBBYHM010226238.1:18672-30911 GCA_038381775.1 Adansonia rubrostipa | reverse complement strand
TTTTAGGATTAGTTTAGCCTTCCTAGATCATTTTAGGGTCCATTAGGATTCTGGAGTACTTTCATGTCGAAGGTATATTTTAAAGGCATTTTCATAATTTTTCTAGTCCTAGGTAAGCATTAGGATGCTTTTAGGCCAGAAGTGCATATTTAGGATAGGTGCACCTTTTTTCTTTACGGGTTATCAAGATATTTTCATGTAGAAGGTATACACCAAGGGTATTTTCATAATTTTATATTAGAACCAAATCCTATATGAATACTAGGATACTTTCACATCAAAAGTACACATTAAGAATATGTTCATCATATTAGGTCATTTCTAAGTAATAGAGTCCATACTTCTTAATAATAAAATTATTTTTATACATAAGGTAAAGTCTCCTAATTAAATTAATACGTAGGATTCCTATTAGAATATGTGAGGAATTTTGCAGATTTTTTTTAATAGTGAGATATCTTTTTCAAATAGGAAGTCAAGGTTTTTCAATTTTGAGAAAATAAAACATTTCGTATTTCGCTTGGTTCTCTAGCAAGATACGATAAAGAATTCGTGTCCACTTGGTTCCCTGGGAGTGTATGAATAATTTTGTGATTCCCAAAAGCATTAAAACCTGATTTTCTCGGAATAATAAATTTGTTTAATAAAATATTACAAAAATTAGAATTAAATATTGAATATTAAAATTGAATAAAAGTCAAATTTATTTAAAACATGATTAATAAGGTGCTGATTGCTGGGCATCACGGGAAGGTCGATCCTTACTTATGATTATAACTAACTCCTAGACCACTTCAAGCGATCTCTGGTATGAGTGTAGACCTCAAAGTTTGTTTTTATGGATTTTAAAATCCTCAAAATACAAACTTCGATAGGTGTCCAGTCTTACTTAGCCAAAATAAGATTAGTGGTGACTCCAAATAAATGGTCATTTTATAACAACTATTTAGAGTTAAGTTAAGTGAGCGATTTATCTTGACAAATCGGTCCCTAGGTACAAAAAAATAAAGAATAATAATCATGATATAAGCCTCAAATAAAAAAATAACGTTATATAGATATACATAGAAATAAAGGGATGCAAGCTAGTCAAGATTCATATCTGGGCCATGTTGAGACAAATTCATATAAGTATGAATTTTAATTAGATTTATTTGATAATAAATAAAAGGAGAAGTAAAATTTATATTGAATCATTGTATCTCAAATATTAAATAAATTTTTTGATAAATAAAAAAGATTTAATGTTTTCATTAATTTTTTTATCTTTTTAATTTTAATTTTAATTTTAATTTTTCATTTGCTTTAAAAATAATAAACTTTATATTAATTAAATATAATTTGCTTATGAAACAAGCTTTAAATATTATTAAAAATTTTAAATTTAAATTTAAATGAAGATTTTGATTAATAAATGAATTTATTTGTTTTATTTATTTTTAAAATAGATAATTATAGATTCAAAAAATAAATAAATTCATGTGAGATAAATATTATTATACCATAAAGAGCATTATGTAGAGTTAAAAGAAGGTCATAGAGAGCTGTAGAAAGGAAGAAAGTCAACTAATGGTTGACCATGAGTTTTATGAGCAAATGAGCATTATCATTAGGTAAAAAGATTAGTGTGAAGTAGACCTACTTAAGAATTGGGTTTAAAAATATTTAAATTTAAAAGTCTATCTGATATTTGAGAGGGTTTGGACAAAAATATTAAGCTTAAAAGATAGGTTTTGGGCAAAAAAATTAGACCTAATTAAAAAATTAGCCGAGCCTTGCTCCAACTTCCAAGGCTCGAGCTCGACCTAGTTTGACTATTTTACTATTATATAATATATATTAATTATATATTTTATATATTATATAATTTTTTGATCGTTTAAAAATACGTATATGATATTTTAGTGTAAACATTAAAAACTAGGTTAAATTATTTATATTTTTAAACTTAATAAAAGAAAATATTAAATTAACAAAGATTAAATTTTAAAAAATATAATTTGTAAAAAATAAATTATAAAAAATCTATTATAGGTAGGTCTAAACGGGCTTGGCTTGTTTATTTATAAATATAGATGGACTTGGGCAAAATTTGAGGCCCATATTTTAGGTCAGGCTAGGCTTGGGGTAAGCATGTTTGATGTTAATACCATGCTTAGGACTGGCTCGAACTCGATCTAGTCTGGCCCATGAGCACCTCTAGTGTGAAGAATGTTATTTGAATTAAAAAAAAGTGTTAGATATATGTAAGTATTCGATATAGATATATTTAATTTTAAAAATTTTTTATATGTGTAAAAGATATTTTGACACTTATATTCAAATATATATTAAATACCAATATCAAATATGAATATCTACAAAAATTTTAAAAAAATTTTGGATACATAAAGCACCCCGTGACCCCATTTGTCTCCATAACTCAAACCCATTCATTTGTAGCTCTTCCATCCAATCCGATATTTTGTACTTTTGATAGTGCCTTTAAATTTTTGCCACCATTAATATTATTCATTCTATTGTTTTTTCTTTTTTGGTTTTGGCTTTTAAGAAGTGAGCTACTACATCATCACAAAGAAGGCTAATGATCATGCAGCACCAAGGAATCCAATGGCTGATGATCTCAAAGTTGATTTAGTATTGTTAAAGGGATAATACATTTATATATATATATATATATAATTGAGATTGTTAGGGACTTGATTATTGAAATTAAAAGTGTAAAATTCTACTAATAGATCATATGACTATTCATAGTAATAGTGAAGAAACTTTAAATTGATTATTTAAAGAAAAGTAATTTAATTATCTAAAATATATTTTTTAAAATTATTAAGAGTAATACATTAAATATAACTTTTTTTGAAAAATAATAATAAAAAAGTTTATTCTATGCTTATATATACACATTAATCAGACCTAATAGCAATAATAGCGATAATGCTTTCAAGGGCATCATTTCGGTGTTGGCCTCCAATTATAGAAAGCTTTGTTGATAAAAAGAGATATTATAATATTTTGGATTATTATTTGATACATTACTAATGAAGTTTTTTAACTGTATAAATAGGTTAAAACACTGTCAAGTGTTTTATTTATTAAGCTTTATTTTTTAAAATATTGATTCAAGACGAATAATAATATTTTAACCCCGTTTGTGGAGTTAAAAAAATTTACTGTTAGTTTACTAAATAATTATTCCAATATTTTTTTACCTATTTAGGAAAGCACTTTAATTAAAAGAAAGGAAAAAGATTTTTAGGTTTGGTAAGGTTGGGAGAGAATCTATCGTCTCAAATTATTTATATATATATATATGAAAAGGAATCTAATTATACTAAGGTAAAATTAATTTAATTTTAAACACTCACATGGCTTTTTATGAAATTTATATTTGTCCTATCCAATTGTTATATTCCATGTTCCATTCGAATAGATCATGCATGTTAAATTTTGAGTAAATTAAAAATTTTGAACTATGTAAAAAACTTTTAACTATTAAATATATAATGAGAAAAAACCAATCTCCTCGATCGATATAGTAGAGTTATTGAATCCATTCAAAACTTTACTTGCATGAGGAGTACAATTATATTATTAAATCCAATGGTCAGTTTGTTAAAATATAATTTGTATAAAAAGTTATGAAAGTAAGTAAAACTAAATTAGTTTTACTACAACGTAGTTGAATTATCAATGGCCTCTTGATTTCTTACATCCCAACTAGGGCCAAAAAAATCAAGAAAATAAAAATTATTCAAATCATACTATTTGGTTTGATTTTAATTTGATTTTTATTGATTTCAATTCATGTAATAATTAAATATGTTTGGTTCGATTTTTGGTTCTTTAGTTAAAAAGCCACAATCATTTAAACCAAACCAAAATAATCTGAATCATTGGAATTTGATTAAGTTAGATATGGCATTCAGTTTGATTTTAGTTTGATTTTTAGAGAAACAGAATACTACATTAACCATATTTGTTTTCTTTTTCAAACTGATTTGTTATTGCCAATAATACCAATTTACAAATCCATTTTCAAGGTGTAGATTAGACCATGTTCAATATATTTTTATGAAATCAACCGAATTTGTTAAAAAATATTTAAACTCGAATCAAATTAATTTGATGAAAAAATTTGAAATCACATGCAAACGTAACCATTCATGGTTCTTTAAGATACTTGGCTCCTTATTTTTTTCTATCATCAAAAGGGTCAAGTTTTATTCCAGTAGTTAGAATTCCTTATCTTGAACAACATCATCATAGAATTAGAGAAAGCAAAGATCATTGGTTTTTATTTCTTCTCTAAATTATATTAAAAAAAGAAATCAAAGGAAATAATTATCGTGGCATTAGATTTTGTAACATGCAACCCAGTTCAAGGTGACAAAGATTTGTCATACGTATGAAAATAATAAAAAAAAAGTTGATTTCAAAGTTCTCCCAAGGTTAAAGGTAGTGATCATGGGGACATGGGTTTGGTTGAGGGAACGTAAGGGTCCCTTGTTTCTTTTTCATGATTAGAAACATCTTAGACTAGTCCTACACAACTTGACATAAAATATAAAATGATATAAAAAATAATACAAATACAATAGATATATAAAAATATGTTAAAATTTATGTAACATAAATTATTCATATGTCAAATTTATCTAAATATAATACTTTAAATATAATTCTAACACAAATATATGAACCATCAAATCTATCCTTAGCTTTCTAAGTCTTAGCCCATTCGATAATGACCCAACTACAAGAGCTTTAAATCTATACTCCTTTCAATCATTCCTTAAAATTATTTGGCCTCTGATTCATGCCTTCCTTTTGGTAATTTTTTATTAATATTATAATTTTTTTAATTCTCAAAATAGGCATATTCAGGATTAATTTTTGAAATGTGCCCATTTTTAACACATGCTCGCCCACTAAGTAAGCGAGTTCCCAATTTAGCAGTGGGAACTCGCCCACTGAGGGGCTAAGTTCTGAATGTCCCCTCTCACAGGGTCACATGCCTTGCCATTTTGGCTGAGTCCATGACCTTGCACATTCATTCCCTACTTTAAACAACAATGGAATGAGGGCTTGGGAGGAGCTCCTCCATATAAAGAGCTTCCCAAAGTGAAAATTTATGTTTTTTTTTTTTTAATTAGAAACTTTTGATATTTTTGGCATATTTATAATTATTTTTTCTTTTTTTCACTAGTTTTTATTTCAGATAACATCATTATCATCTTCATCCAGTCAGAGTAATATGCATACATCTATGTCGTGGAACTACAAAGAAGCAATATTCTACTATTGTAGAGTGAAATGCCCAATAGGGACAACATGAAGGAAGTTGAATATTGGAAAAAAAGTTCTTCAGTTGTCCTAGTTAAAAGTTTTTTTTTACTATGGACTTTTTAGGTGGCATGATGAGTAACCAATAGAAAGGGCTAATTTTTTATTTATGAGTTAAAAAAAAATGATGATATAAGGAGAGAGAATCAAAGGTTGAAAATACAAAGTGATGAAGAAGGTTTAAGGTTACAACTAAAGTTAAAAATAAAATCAATGCAAAAGCAAATGATCTTGGCAATGGAAAATGAAGATTGTTTTAAGAGGAAAAAGAATTTGTATTTTGCTAGGGTGTGTATTTCTTGGATTATCTATTTCTTAGTTTTTGTTATTCATAGTTAAATGTAATGTAATCTTAGGCTTATATTTGAATAAACATTATGGATTTCCAACTTTCAATATGATGGTGATGATTTCTGTTGATGGTATAAGGTCATTGAAGGTTCAGGTTAATTAGATTTAACTCTTAGGAACGCGAAATAATTAAAATGATTAAAATGTAACGTAAAAATTTATATTTTCAAATAGACCAATCAAATATGACATTTAGGATTGTGAATGGCCATGACATTTGTGTGAGTATGTTTCACTCATAGGAATTTTTGAATATACTGACATTTGAAAATTGAATATAAATATTTAAATAATGATTTAACATATAATTATTAAATTTTACATTAATATAACAATTACTAGTATTATCGTTGATGCAAACTCTCCTATCATGTGCCAGATTGATAGAGACATTTCTTACGACTATGGCTTTCGTTGGTAAGTAAAAATAGCAATGCTTTGATTAGCCTTTTTCTCTCTAAGGTACATTTTATTACGAATACGACTTCATTTTGGCTGACCTTTTATATTTCTCTATATTTTTGGATTAAGACACAGTTTTGGACTCGTATATTCCAACCAATAAGCTTTATGCCTGATAGGTTGAAACTTATGTTGATGACATTGGATATGGTCTCTATCCTATCAACATTGACAGCAATAGCATATGAACATGAAAACCTTTGTGCTTGAAACTTCCCATAGCCTTGGTACCTCTTAGCAAGATTGACTTCATAGTTTGAAGCCACAATTCCCTCTTATCAGTTTCCTAACTTTTCAACTAAAAATGATTGATTTGCTTATGTAAACCCACGAACAAAATATGAGTTATCTTTTCTTTGATTTTCTTGCATAATCTGAGACTATTTTGTGTAAGTGTGGTCTACTGCCATCATTGCTATGTGTTTGTTCCTCATCCTAGCAAATAGTTCTGCCAACCTAAAATAGGTTGCTTGCACCAAAGCATTATGGGAGGAAAACGAGTCCCCTTCAGCACTAAATTTATACATTCAGCTTGGTTGTCATATGTCCATAACATTTTCCCTAATCATATGATTAAGCCTACTTCTCCTTTAAGATCCTATTAATCCAATCAGCCGCTTCTACATTCTTTTCATGAAGATTTTCATAGTACCATTAAACATAAGATTACCTCAACTCATACACGAGGGATTACCTTAAATTAAGTCATATGTTAATTTATGGACTTGTTAACAACTTATTAATAAAAATGAAAATTGAGAGGGTATTAATAGATTAAATAACCATAAATGCGATTACATACCCATTTTAACAACTTACCGATGCAAGTCCTTATTGTTAAACCTCTTCATGAAGTTAATTGCAATATGTTAAATGCATTAGATAGAATATGAACGTGAGGTTTCCATGCACTACCTGAGTCTCTGATCACATATTTAATGGATTCATATCAATCAAAAATCAAGCATATGCCAAGTTGTGTAACATGTTTATGTAAATTGCTAAAAAAAAATGACCATGCCTCTTTTGTCTCACCCTTTACAATTGCAAAGGCAATTAACAACAATGTTCTTTTGTATTTTCAATATAAGGATGTATCATCTATTTGCACAATAATTTTACAAAAGGGAGAGCCTTCAACACAAGACTTGAATGTCCAAAAAAATTGATGGAAAATACTCTTTCCTTACACCATTTAAGGACTATGGTACACAGGTATGGTATGTAATTCCACTGTTATGCTAGGAACAAAATATTGCATTTCACCTAACAACTTTGGGAGATCATTGTATGATTTATCCCATTCGCCAAATAGTCAAACAATTACTTTCTGTTTTGCTATCCATGCTTTCTTATAGAAGGTCATGTATCTATAGCTATTCCATATCTCAGTAACTAAAATTGAAATAGAAATTTTTGAATTTGCTTAGACCAAAGATACAATGTATGAATAAAACATGTTAGAATCAAATTTTATGTGATTTTGTGAAATTTGTCCAGATATACAAGTACGGAGGCCATTGTATTTCTAATCTCCTGTACTTGTTTCTTTTTCAACAATGTTGTCCTTATGCTCTAATTGTACCCCAAGCCATACATTGTACACTTAACATGATATTTGTTTAGCATAAATTTACTACTTGTAATCTATAAAGTTTTTAATGTTATAGTGCTTGATAACTAAAAGCATGGCCTCTTTCACATAGAGATCATTGCTAGGCAGATTCTAGCTTGATGGCATACCTACTATATGAGCATATTCCAAAAATTTTGCCACGTGCATTGCATCCAAATCGAGAGTTCCAAAAAATCCAAACATTAGTCAACTCTTTTCTTTCAAATCATTCAAAATATGATTCCCAATGAATTAGTCACATCCTTCGAGTTCCAAAAAATCCAAGCATTAGTCAACATTTTTCTTCATATCACTTAGAATCTGATTGCCAATGAATTAGTCATATTTTTTTTGTTTTAAAAAATCCATGCATTAGTTATATATTTTAAGTTTTTAAATAAGATCAATTTTTAAATGTATAGATAGATTATTTTTAACTCTAAATTTAGATTTTTTAAATAAATTATCAATTAAAAATATGAATAGAGGAATGTATAGATAGAATGTCAACCTCTTCCAGATACATAATTGTTCAGATAAAATGTTTGAACTTTCTTTATAAAAATGATAAAAATGATAAAAACATATATTATAAAAATGATATAAATGATAAAAAATATATTAATTGAATTAATGCACAAAAAACTCTATTGATGGGGAGTCTTTTTACATGGTGTTGAACAACAATGTGAAGCTCTCCTTTTATGTGGTGGCAATACTTGTCATTTAACATTCTCGGTATCATTGCCATGAGTGCTTCGAGTTCAATGTCCTTGGCCTCTTACTATCACTACTAATGCCTTCTTCTGAGTTGCTTTCTTTGCAATATCTGAAAATGGAATCCACCATTCATAAACATACTCATATTTGCCATACCTAACAATGGAATCCTACTGCTAGAGGAGCTAGCACTGCTGCACCAAAAATAGGATAGGTACTGGTACCATTAAAAGTTAAAGCTAGGTTACTAAACTGGTCCATGCTAGACAGATATGTTAAAGCTGAAGTCAGGTTTAAGAGGTCAACATCTAACCTCCTTATTGGTGGCTCTGGTCGAAAACACCTACCATCATCATCCTTAGCATGATTGAAAGAATATTATGATGGATTATAATCTAGGATCATGTTCTAGTTTGGGATGACTAAATAACATCCTACGTGCACTAACATTATTAACATCTACCAAAATAGGTTGACTCATCCTCTGACTAGCTCCATGTCTTCAACCAAGTCTATGAAAATCCACAGGATGGTTTAGATTTGAAGTTTGTTGATAATATGACCTACTCTTAACATCTTGAAGCTCGATGATGACAAATAAAAGGTTGACCTTATTCGTAGAACCATCTGATGTATTCACTTGATGGTGTGAAATTGTTGTTCAAAATATTAGAAGTAGGAGCAATTAGTCTGGAACATTTTTCCTAAAATTGAATCCATTTTCTATGCTTAGCCTAGTTCTCTACATGATTATCATACATGTCAATTCTGATATTTAAGGGACTAGTTATTGCACTGGCACAAGACCTTATCCGCCTAGTGTCACTCCACAACTTGAAAGCATATCACTGCTATATTTGCACTCCATATGTGGCTATATTTGTAGGCCTCCATTAAAAGGCTTTCCACTATCTCATTAGAACCATCGGCATCCACAAAAACTACAAAAATAGATAAAAATTGTTATTTAGCAATATGGCATCTGTTGGGTTAAATACACATGTACTTAAATCTAATTATTTTAAAATATCTACCCTATTAAAGCTGATGCTATTTCAAGTCTTGCTCTGATATTTTTTAGCTTAATTAGAGTATGAGTGTAATTCTTTTGGCTGCAGCATCGGCTGTAAAATCTTAATAACTTATATTTAAGTATATCCTAAACACTAATGTAGTATAAATAAAATACTTAAGTTCATTACAATAATGCAAAAGGGTACATAGGCTATGCACTAACACGTAGTGTAAGAAATGGCATTCGATACCAAGCCCACAGCTGTAGCAACCACTATCTCATTAGAATGATGTGGCTATGTTTGTAGGCCTCCATTAAAAGGCATTCCACTATCTCATTAGAATGATTGGCATCCCAAAAACTACAAAAATAGATAGAAATTGTTATTTAGCAATATGGCATCTGTTGGGTTAAATACGCATGTACTTAAATCTAATTATTTTAAAATATCTACCTTATTAGAGCTGATGCTATTTGAAGTCTTGCTCTGATATTTTTTAACTTAATTAGAGTATGAGTGTAATTCTTTTGGCTGTAGCATCTACTCAAATACATATAAAATCTTAATAACTTATATTTAAGTATATCCTGAACACTAATGTAGTATAAATAAAATACTTAAGTTTATTATAATAACGCAAAAGGGTATATAGGCCATGCACTAACACGTAGTGCAAGAAATAGCATTCGATACCAAGCCCACGACTGTAGCAACCATGAGCAACCACCTATGTCATGAGTCCATCTAGTTGTGGTCTAACAAAGTTCCCTATATAAGAACCCTAAACAAGCTGAACCCTAACTATAATTTCTAGCCTCATTGAAATCTTGCAAAAGTGGAAAATACATTAAATGAACCCGATTGCTAGATTTATCGGGCATTAATATTTCTCCAATTAAGTGTAAAGTATATGCTCTAACAACACATTCTATATCTTGCATAGTTGGATCTTTAAGATGTTTAGTGAAAGTTCTTTCGAACCAAACCATATTAAGTCTTGAGCCATTTAAACAATCAATTGAAGGAATCTCACCAAATAATTCAAAACACACATCCTTCCATTCCAACAAGCTCCCCCCTTTTATTGCATCGCCATCAACTGGTAGTCCCAATTGAAATGCAACATCATCTAGGGTGCTTATGCATTCACTACATGGAAGATGAAATGTGTGTCTTAGGTCTCCATTATTGAATCAAGGCTTTTATTTCTAAGCTCGTATTGAGGGGTTCCAACTAAAGCTGCATGGTAAGATCTGGATGACCTTAGATAGTCTACAATATACAGATTGGGTTTTTCCAAACAAAATTTATGCAACCTTAACTCATGATCATTAGCTTGCTCAAAAAGTCATTAATTTTTAGTTATAAAATTATAGATTTTTAATGTGTTAAATAATACGATTAACAAAATTTTAATCTCTCAGATAATACCCTTGAAGATATATGATTCTCTTGCAATCGCAATAATGATGATGAAGCCATTGTATTATTCAAAAATATGCCTATAACAAGAATAGAAATTCTTTTAACATTAAATTAATGAATTTATCAAATTAAATCAACTTATACAACGAAAAACCTTAGTTACAATAAAAATAAATTTAATAATGATAATAAATAACAAAGTACATTATAATAAATTACAAAGTTAAATACCATATTCTTTTAGTAAAAAAGCCTAAATCATATCTTAATCTTGCAAACAAATTTCATCTTTTTTTTAAAAAAAATTCCTTAATTGCAACAAAAATAAATTTTATCAAAGTAATAAATTATAAAGTTAAATATCATACTAGTTAAATAAAAAAGTCTAAATCATACATTAATCTTTCAAACAGATCTCAACTTCTTAAAAAAACGTTGTATGCAACAAAACTAAATTTAATCATGATAATAAATTATAAAGCTAATTGCATTTTAATATTTCAAGTAAAATTCTATAAATAAAAATAAGCCATACCTTCAAAAAATTATATGAAAAATTCTTTAAAATTGGAGATACAAACACCTATACCCTAAAAATTTAATTAACTGCTCTCATCGTTTCCTCGTATAAATGATGAAAGGAGCTTCAGAGAGCTCCTTATAAAAAAGAACTCTTGAGCCATTTCCTTTCCCCCTACAATAATTTTAGAGGGCGATTCATTGATGGTCAGAGACCCTTGAAACAAGGTCATAGGCCTTGCAAAAAATGGTAAGGCTTGTGACCCTCCCCTTAATAATTTGGGGCTGGGGAGCATGAGGTCACGGAACTTGCAACTAAAGGGATGACTTCCTAGCCTCATATTGAGAACTCACTCGAAATTTGACACTTTCTAAAAATTAAGAAATATATAATATTAATATAAAAGGGCTTTTCCTCTTTACTTCATTTTAACTATAAAACCACCATTAACTTTTTGTTCTTTTATTTTATTTTTCCCACTTTATCTCCTTTTCTTCTTTTTTTGTCGATGGAAATTTTGTTGCCCATCATTCATCTATTAATTAAGCATATTTTTCTAATGCTCTAGCTATTCTTTTCTTTGCTTAAACTTTAAGAATAGTATTAAAAGATGTTATAGCAAACAAAATTTAATTCATGCCCAAAGTCCATTTAGTAAAAATAGCACTTCTAATTTTTTTATAAAAAAAATTAAATCCATCTAAAAATGGTTCTTAAAATCATTTTTGGAAGGAGATTTAGTTTAGACAAAATTTGATAACGTCTTTTACCATCTTAAAAA
>JBBYHM010226019.1:16749-30926 GCA_038381775.1 Adansonia rubrostipa | reverse complement strand
ATTAGTATTTGAATATTAAACAAATTCCAGATCTATAACTATATCGTAATTTTCCCTAAAAGTAATATCACTTTGCATTTTTAGTTTAACTCATTGGATTATATACATAGTTCCAAACTTGATATTGGATCAAAGTGTGTAGTGCAATTTATGACTAAATTAGGACAAGACTGCAAGCTTTTTTTTCCCATTATCTCCATTCTTTGATTCTCAAACTTTTTCACCAGTTGAAATTTGGCTCCTCTAATAATTAATCATGATATAATTAAATGGTATGAGAATTTAAATAAGAACCTCTCTTGAACATGTTTAAATAAATCTCACCATTTGCTGCTTTTTTATCCTTATGTTATAATCTCTTTTGAATTAATTTTTTATTTTATTTTTTTGGTCTAAAGCTCCCATGAAATGACAAAATAATTCCAACATTTTTAAAAAGATAACAGTTTTCGAATATATTAATAAAATAACTTTTATCATAAAGTTAATCTTATTATTCTTCCATGCCATTATAATATTTGGTATACCTTAATTAATTAACCAAAGTTAATTATTAGCTACCGTTGCCTTAGCTATTGAAATTAAGTGATGTATTTGATATCAGTTTATTGTAATGAAAATACATCAGTTTATTGTAATGAAATATTTATTAATATTCTTTCATATTAAATATTTAATATCATAATAATATTTATAATGTATTGTCCACCCAGCAGCCTCGGAAAAAGTGATTAATTTATGCATATAATTTGAATAATAATTATGTGCTTATGTTTACATGCAAACACTCAACTATCGATAAATTTAATAACACATATTCTTATTAGCTTAATATATGTGGTTCATATTAGACTAATGAAATTAATCATAATCTCCATAACATATTCTCATGTTAACTTGGGATAAAAATATGTCTTGTAAAAATACCATATTATCCATATTGTATGTCAGGGAAAAGAAAGGATTGTACTCGGGATATATTGGGTAAAGGTATATTTATTTCTGACTATGTGGATTATCCTATGTAAAGTTTAGTAAAGATATATATATTTAATATTACTTATTTCTTAGATGAAGTCCTTGAATTAAATAAAGAATTGTAAGTGTATTGTTGTTATAATAATGAGACACTCATTGCATTAAAGTTATATTCCTAAATTGTTCTAGTCAATGCTTTTATCAAAATAAGATATTGATAAAGCGGTTGAGATTGAAACATGGTTATGCTCTTGTTTATGAAGCAAGCAATAAAAGTCACATAGGTTGAAATGTGGTGAAACTTGAGCTAACATGTAGATGCTTGTTACAAAGATGGAAACAACTTGATAAACAGAGGAAAAAGGTGGAAAGAACTTGCTAACCCTGACAAATGATGTTGATGTTCTCTCCCACATAAATAAGTAGTAAATGTCAGTGCTGGACGTCATTTGCTTATAAATCATAAGCTTGATGACCTTTTCTTTGATCGACGCTACATAGATTTGTTCTTTAATTGACCCTTGCTTTTTTATCTATTAGTCAATTTACAGTATGTTTGGTTGAGGGGAATGGCTATTCCATTCCCCTCTTACTCAATGATGATCCTATGCATGGAGTTTATGTATGTCAATCTTTGTACACTGTCAATGCTGCTTTTATTATCTATTATAATTACATTGTTATTCTAGGTATGATTAACCTATAATTCATCATCAAAGCTATGCATAATATCTTTATCATGAACACACTCTATTGGCCAAGATGAGTGGAAGGTTGGCTAAACATTTAATTAACCTAAAACAAGGAAAATTAGTTCAACTTGTTTTGGGAGTTTTAACTAGGTCAAAACGATTTCGTTTTAAATCCAACTAGGAGTAGGATGGAGCTAGTATATAAAGATATTATGGCCTAAAGGTTTTTTCTTAAGCGAATAATCTTATTTTTAACCTCGTATACACTCATAATAATGTTAAACAATCGTGTTTACGTCTATGTAATCATCTCAAAGAAAATTAGATTATTACTTAATCCCATTCTTCTAGAAGGAATTATATGTAGAGCTGCTTTAAAATTGAGATGTTGGACTTATGACTTGCTTGTTTTATGCAAATTATTTAAATTTAATATATTATATGATTTTAAAAATGTATATGCTGTACCATGTAAATTTTAAATAAGAAATTATCGAGTTCTAACTTTAATATAGGGTTATTTATGATTAATTTAACTAATCAATGGGTTATCTTTAAAGTGTATATATATATATATACACACATAAAATTATGTATTTTATTAAGCTTAATATTTTATTTCAAGGTCAATTCAATCCTAGATTATGACAAATATGGTTTTATATATATTAAAGATCTCTATAATCATGATATAAATTAATGTTTGAGAACATAGTTTATCCTCATAATTTAAATAAATTAATTTAATCATTAACATTATTGTTGTGTAACCTATATATGCAACATCATATCTTGTCAACTCGTAATTCTAAGAAAACCATGATAATTATCATGATTCTTTATCTGCTGTAATTTTTATCCATGATAACTTTACACTTGATCAGATGAAAAATACTGATTTATATCGTAAAAAAAAGATTCTCACTTATTTGTCAATTAATATCGCTCAATAATAAACTTAAGTAAAAGATTTTCATAAGTGGCCAAATTAATACCAAGTGGTTGTTTTAATTTAGTTTAAACTAATTTCAAAGAAATGTAAACATGATAATTAGAGGCGGCAAAATGAACTGGAAGCTGAAATAGCCCAAACTTGAAATGGCCCAAACCAAAATGATCCAAACTTGAAAGAACCCAAACCCGAGCTTGGCCCAAACCTGAACCCGAATTTAATATTAAAAATAAATATGATCAAATTATAGTTAAATAATTTTTTATAAATGAAAAAAATTTAATTATCAATTTTATTTTAATATTCTTTTAATAATTTTAATAAATATTAAAAACTTAATTTATATTTATATATAATTAAACATGCTTATGGGTCGAGCTAGGCCATGGCCCAAATTAATTTAAAATTCCAAGCCCAAGCTCTTAGTTAACGTGTCCAGACTCGCCTGTTTAAGCCATAATTACTGTTCATTAGATTAAAGAATATTTTTTATTAATATTTATAAATTTTATAATTAAATTTAAATAAAATATGTTATTTTAATTTAAAATCACTATTTTGAGTCAGGCCGGGCTAGTATGAAATAAAAATATAAGAACTCAGGCCCAGGTCTAATTGGGTAGGGTGGGTAGCCTGACCCTTGAGTAGGTGTATATATGATAAAATAGTAGTATATCAAAAAGTAAATCATATCATTAGCTTTGAAAATATTATCAATAAAGTATAGTTTTTGAATATGATTATTATAATTATTATTATTATTATTATTATTTTAAGTAATGATAATTAGAGTCTGATGATAGTATAACAAACTAAAAAGATAAATTAAAAAAATATGAAAACTATAATAGATAATGCCATATCAAAAATAAATTAAATATTAAATATTAATACCA
This sequence comes from Adansonia rubrostipa, assembly GCA_038381775.1. Lineage (NCBI taxonomy): Eukaryota > Viridiplantae > Streptophyta > Magnoliopsida > Malvales > Malvaceae > Adansonia > Adansonia rubrostipa. Next base: position 27,408 of record JBBYHM010226019.1, on the reverse strand, counting down.
TATACAATTTAATTAGATATTAAAAACTTAATTTATATTTTATATATGATTAAATCTGTTCATGGGTAGGCCAGACCGCGGCTCAAATTTTTTTAAAATCTTAAGCCTAGGTCCTTGTTTAACGTGCTCATATCCGCCTACTTAAGCCAAAATTACCATTCATCACATTAAAGGATTTTTTATTGATATTTATATATTATATATAAATTTAAATAAAATATGTACTATTTTAATTTAAAATCATTGTTCCAAGCCGAGCCAGGCTAGTTTGAAACAAAAAATAGGCTGGGTGGGTAGCCTAACCCTTGAGCAAGTCTATTTATGATAAAATAATAATTTATCAAAAAGTAAATCATATCATGAGCTTTGTAAATATTATCAATAAAGTATATCATACATTTCTCACATTTTCTTTAATTTAATTAGTTAAACTTATTAAATACTGAGACTTTATGTATGTTAGTAGTAGAATTTTAAATATTTCTTTGAATATTATTTTTATTTTATTATTATTATTATTTCAAGTAATGATAATTAGAATTTGATAATAGTATAACAAAGTAATAAGATAAATTTAAAAAAATGGAAGCCATAATATATAATACTATATCAAAAATGAAAAAAATTTACATGGTAAACTAGCAACTAAACCTGCCCATGAGCGGGACAACTTGCCCAACCAAATAGGCCTAGCATGATCAGATTGGGTCACAGATTTTAAGTTTCAGGCATGTTCGACCCGAATTAATATTTTTTAAAATAAAATAAAATATTTTTATTTAAATATAATTATAAAACATGTAAATATTAATATAAAAATAACTTTTTAATATTATAAATAGTGATTTATACTTAAATGGGTCAGCCACTCCAAATTTGGTCCCGAGCTTATAATTTAAAATTTTTTTAGGCTGTGGCCAGGCCCAAGAAATAGAACTAAGATTTTTTCTGATCGAACTTGACTAAATTTAAGCCTGGGCTTATAATTTATAATTACGTAAATATACAATATTAATGCTATTGATAGTATTACCCTAGTGGTGTCTAATATTGCTCGTAGCATTTATGTATAATAGTATTTATATTAGATACAAATATTATTGAAATTTTATATGTTATAATAATATATTATATCTATGTTATATAATATATTTTTTATATATAATTTTATAATAAAATATTTATATAAATATAATGTTTTACAAGTACACATATTTATATAACTATTGATTTTGCGATATATAATATGTTATTATATTATAATATATATATATATAAATATTTAATAATCATATATATAATCTATATTATTACAATTATATATATCATATAATTAATACATGTATTATATCATATACAATATGCATGCAAGTATACAATAAAGTATATCATATCGTGTTGCATGGTCATTATATTTATGCCATATTTTAATATTTATTATAATTAACATATCTTTTTGGAAAAAAATGAAATAAAACTTGTCATTATAGTGATTTAACTAATTATCTTGATTAAGTTATCAAATATTGTTTTATAAAATTATCAAGCATATTTAAAATTTAAAGGCATTTAACATAATTACTTAATTTATTGTTATATTTTATTTTGAAAATATTTTAAAATTATTATAATTGATATAGATTAATTTTAGTAGTATGTCAATTTAAAATTAAGGAGTATCTCACTTGGTAAAGTGTCGAATGATTAATCTTAGAAATTGAGATTTGAATCTTTTGTTGTGCATAAATATTTACATTTTACAAAATAGTTGGTTTAGATGGCATATTTAGATATCTGTATCCATTATTCGTATAAATATGTGAATTCAGATAATGAATGTTTAAGAGTTTATATTTGCATCAACTCTTAGTAATTATAATATTAGTATTCAAATCCACATCCATTGCCATCCTTAGACTCGAATTACTATCTATTAATAAAAAATATTTTTATTTAAATTTAATTATAAATCATAAAACTATTAACAAAAAATAGTTTTTTAATATTTTAAATTTAAAATAGTAATTCATACTTTCGAGCTGATTGGACGTAAGCTTGTGTAAAGGTATTAAAAAAATTCAAATCACCACCCAACTCGACCAATGGGTTATCTACTTCAAACCTACTTAAATTTTTCAATAAATATATAATAAAAACTACTACATATTTTTTACTCGAAATTACTGGAACATAATATTGATCATTTGTTAGAAACGGTGACCAACATTCCATTTTGCACTATTAACGTCCAAAAGTTAATAAGTTATTTAAAAAACAGAAGTCATTCTTTTAGAAAAAGACGACCGTGTTTTACAAATAAACAAAGGCCATTTCTGAAAAAAGCGTGTTTTTCTTTATTTGCTCGTATCTTTATATCTTTACCAAAGACGTTAAGAATTCAAAATTTTTGCACTATTAATCTTTTTCCTGGCTTTCTTATACCAATATCGCTAGTTTTATTTACTCAATTATTGGGTTTTGAAATTATTTATCAAAATGCGCTCTTTTTAATTCCCTTGATGTAGTTTAAAAGATAAAAAATTGTAAAGAAACTGCCTTATATTTATATTAATTGATATTAATCTATATGTTATGTATTTCTCAATTTTTTTTTGGAAATAAACGGGGTTATAAGTTAATAATAACTTTAATCTCTATTAATATAAAACCTATAATTGAGTTAGTAAACTAGACACTAACTCAGTAATTAAAATTACTTAAAAATATTTAAAAATATTATCTATAATATAAATTTAGACATATTTATTTCGTAATTTAAAAAATTAAATACTAATTATTATTTTTAAAGCATAACTTTTTTACTTATTCTTTCTAAACCACTCACCTCTTTCTTAAAACTCACCTCTTTCTTAAAAAGTTATGCAATCATTTTACTTTTAAAATAACTATCATTTTTAAAGAATACCTATATTTTCTAGATATTTATCTATTAATTTCTTCAAAAAAAACATTTTTTTTAAAAAATATCATCTTTTCACTCACATAGTGGGTGTGCCCAGATTCTAGTATTTGTAAATGCACTTTTAAAGTAATTAATTATTTTTTAATGTAGTGTTTATATCATTAGAAAAAGCTATGCAAAATGAATTATTGGTTATTTGATTTTTCTTACTCTTGATTGGTTTTCAATTAAAACTTCTTAATTTAGTTTGTTTTGTTAATAAAAAATTTATGAAACATGAAATATTGGTTATTTGATTTTTATTACTTTTCATTGATTTTCAATTAAAACTTCTTAATTAGATTTCAATAAATTTTAAAGCATGTCATGTTTCATTCTTTAATAAATTTTAAAGCATGTTATCTTTAAATCTTCAATAAATTTTAAAGCATGTTATGTTTCAATCTTCAATAAATTTTAAAATATGTTATGGTTCATTCTAATAATCAATAACTTTTTTTTTTCTCAATCATGTTAATAATTAAATTAGTCTGAAAGACAAATATAAGGCATTGATGGGCAAACGGCCCACACCTCAAAATGGCCACCTACTGAAAAAACGATTCCCTGATAACCATTCAAAAACAAGCCAAAATTCACTAAAGCCCCTGATAACCATTCAACCAGAATTATTCTTTTTCTTCGATTTCAAACATGGCATTTTTAGTAGGAGCATATATTTCTTTCATTCTTGATTTTTTTAATTTTCTTTCAATATATATATATAACTATATATATATATATATTGAAATGTATGTGGTTAAAAGTAACTATTTTTTCCGATGTGGATGAGATTGTGAGAAATTCTAGTATTTAATTAATATCATTGATCACCTTTTGAACTTGAAGCAGTACAAATAAGATAAAATAGATATAGTTTGGAATCAAATGACTCTGCTCCAGATTCGATGTAATGTGCCTAAACAGCTTCTCCTATAGTAATGTGCCATTGTTATTATCGTCACATGCTTGGTCACCCTCATTAATCCCAAAACTCAATACATATAAGCAATAGTTTGAATGAAAATAGATAACAAATCATTAAGTGTAATCCCATTTTTTTCAATTATAAAAAGTTCGTAACATAGGACAAAATGGTTAAATTACGAATTCAAAATTTACTAGATGTCAATTTTAAAAGTTACTACATGAACAGATTAGATTAAACTAAAATTTGGTGTATTCTCTCAAGTTAATTGAATTTAAACTATATTCATATGTTCTAAGATTTTTTTAGGATTTTACTTTAAACATGTCATATGATACTTTTTTCTTAGATAAAAGCCGAAGCTCTTACATAGAATAATTTTTGTAATCCAATTATATATATTACATATAAATAATATATATTAAAATTATTATTTAAAAATAATAAAAGATTAAAAATATTTTATGTTAAATATCAAATTACTATTTAAAAATAATAAAAAATATTTTATATTACATTCCAAACTACTATTTAAAAAATAATAAAAAAATAAAAATATAACCATAACTGAATGTATAAGTGACCATAACTGAAAGAAAAATGACCAAAATTGATATATTTAATTCCAATAGATATATGTGTATTAATATATGTTCCAATACATGGAGGGTCAATTCCTATACAAGGGGAGCCGATCTCAAATATATATTATATATAATTATATATTAAAAATACTAATTAAAAATAATAAAAGATTAAAAATATTTTATTTTAAATCATGAATTATTATTTAAAAATAATAAAATTAAAAAATATTTTATATTAAATCTCAAATTATTTTTTAACAAATTAAAAATAATATATATTATCTATAATACATGGCGGAGGGGTCTGTGCCTTTACCAAGGGACCAACCCCCTGCCTATTATATATAAATTATATATAATATAAGTTATATAATACATATATAATACATAAAATATAATATAAATATTATATATAATAACAACTAAAAAAATATTTTATATTAAATTTTGAATTACTATTTAAAAATTACAAAAATTAAAAAATATTTTATAATAAATAAAAAATTATTATTTAAAATAATATAAAATATTTTTAGTTCTTATTATTTTTAAATAGTATTTTCAATATGTAATTTATATATAATATATATTTGGGGTTAGTTCCCAAGGTATAGGAACTAACCCTCCATATATTGAAACATATGTCAATATATATATTAAAATTAAATATATCAGTTTTCATCATTTGTACATTTAAGGTATCTATACATTCGGTTATGGGAATCGTACATTCAGTTATGAATATATGTACATTTAGTTATAATTACATAATTTATATTTTTTTATTTTTTGTTATTTTTAAATAGTAATTCAAGATATAATAAAAAATACTTTTAATCTTTTATTATTTTCAAATAGTATTTTTAATATATATAATTTATATATAATATATATTTGGGATCAGTTCCCTTTGCGTAGGAACTGACCCTCAACATATTAAAACATATATCAATATATATATATATATATATTGGAATTTTATATATTAGTTTTGGTCATTTGTACATTCAGTTACGGTGTACATTTAGTTATAGTCACTTATACATTCAGTTATGATTATATTTTTTTAAAATAGTAGTTTAAGATTTAATATAAAATATTTTATTTTTATTACTTTTAAACAGTAACTCGAGATTTAATATAAATATTTTTTATTTGTATTACTTTTATATAATAATTTGAGATTTAATATAAAATATTTTTTATTATTTATTATATATTATGTATTATATGTATTATATATAAAATTTATATATAATATGTGGGAGGCTGGTTCCCTTGGTACGAGAATCGATCCTCCCCACATATTATATATAATATATATTATTTTTAATTTTTAAAAAATAATTTAAGATTTAATGTAAAATATTTTTATTTTTATTATCTTTAAAATAAATTTTAATATAAAATATATTTATTTTTTATTATTTTTACATAGTAATTTGGGATTTAATATAATTTTTTTGTTTTAATTAGTTTTATATAATAATTCAAGATTTAGGGTAAAAAGGTTATATGAAACAAAGGTAAAAAGGTTATTCTAATCTCTTTATTAATAATTCTAATAATTACTATTTTGTTTTTTAGAATTATTTTTCTTGGTTTCACCCGTTTTTAATAATTTATGGCCCGTTTTCCTTTTTTGGAATTTCACTTTATATTTTTTTAATTAGTTGGATTCTATTTGATAACATTTAGTGGCATTAAATTTGTATTTGTTGTTGTTTAATTTTATCTTATATATGTTTATGATGTCTACCACAATTATAACCAATATTTATATTGAAACTATTTTGTTTACATTATTTTGTTTCATTTTATTTATACAATATTTTATCTTTCTCTAAATATATCAATATTTAATTATCTTTCTCCAAATATTTTAATTAAGTTAACTAAATTTTTATTAAGGAAATGTCTCAAGTGTCACACATCTTATTTATATAATTTTTTTTTGTCTTCTGGCTGTAAAAGACTTTGAAAAGATCTTCTTTTATATAAATACCCCGCCCCCTCTCTTACTCTTTACCAAAACGTTTTTAAAGGCTTTCCTGCTTCTTCAATTTTCTTCTTACATTGCATCTTCTTCCTTCTCTTGTTGCACTCTCCTTCCTTTCCATCTAGCAAATTTAACCTTTAAAAACCTAATTCAATGGCTTTCACACTAGTTCATTTTCTTGCTTTTCTTGTTCTGCTTGTTCAAAACCTTTCTCTGGCACTTGTTCACTCTAAACCCTTCACTACCACCCTCATTTTATATCACACCAATAGCCTTTTGTAAGTACTTGGCTTTGATAATTTAACATTTGAATTACTGGCTATATATGTATTCAGAGACTCCTTCCTAGACACGAGTAACAATAACTTTCTCTCGATAATAGTCAAAGCAAGCCTTTTACCTTACAAAATTGATTTCGGAGGAGTTCCAACTAGATGTGTCACCAACGGTAGAACCATTGTGGATTTTATTGCTATGGGAGAGTTATTTTTCAGTATTCTATGTTACTTTGCTTGTAGTCCTTTTGTATTATCATTGATTTGCATCTAGAAAGCAAGCAAATAATTGATGTATATGATTTGGTTGTTTGATTTATGTTTCTAGTAAGATTTTTTTTTTCTAATTTCTCCTAATTTTAATGATGCAGTTCAAGTTGCTGCCCTATCATTTCCTCCCTTGATTCTTGGATTGTCTAAAGCCCAAAGGAAGATCACTTCTAGTGGTGTAAACAATGGCTTTGGTTCTACTGGGATACAAACTTTGCCTCCTAATACAAAAAAATATATATGAGTTATCTAGTTTGTTAGTATGCTAAAACACAAATTAAGGTTAATGCTAATTGGTTTAATTAATTTTTAACTTTAGTAGTTAAAGGGCTTACTATAGTTGCACTTATCTTCATGGAATTTATAATTGGTCGGGACCAAGACCTTCAGGTCTGTTTATGTAAATCCTATTTTGTTTTTTTAATACACATCAGAGACTTGTTTTGAGCTCTGATGAACAAATAAAATTGTTCAAGAACAGAACTACAAGCTTAAAAGGTAAATTTGATAGCTTTGAAAGCTTTGCTGTCTACATATCTAAGTCATTGTTCTTTATCCACATTGGCAGCAATGATTTAGGCATTTTTTGGGAACTTAACTAACATAAAAACTTCCATAATGGAAACAAATATGCCTTTTTCTTATTAGATCAGTTGTTCTGACAACTAGAGGTACAATACTATTTTAAATTTTCTTTAAGTAGTTTTCAAATTTCAAAGTTGATATTTAATTTTTTATACATTTTTAATTATCATGCAGACAATATATTAACTGGAAGCTAGGAAATTTCTAGTTAAAAATGTTTCTCCATTAGGGTGCCAGCCTTTCAATCTTAATGTAGAAAAGCAAAATAATTCTTGTGTTGAAGATATTAACCAAAGAATAGCTTTCTTTAATGGACTCCTTCCTAACTTGTTGACAAATTGGAAACGTCCTTGAGGGTTTCTACATTTATGTTGTGTGATCTATATAGAGTGCTTGAAGATGTTTACACTTAGCCTTCAGCATATGGTGAGAAATGTTAGGAAGAGATATTTCACAGCAAAAAATTCTCTCATATAATAGAATATATATTATGAATCATTTGGAATAATTTGATATTTTGCTAATGCAAGGCTTATGAATGTCTTATATAATAGAATATAAATACGAATCATTTTTAATAATTTTCTTTTTGTTAATGCAGGATCTACGAATGTCAATGACTTCATTGCATTGATAAGGCCAAGAATGAAACTCAAGGATGTGCCATAAATAGTATTCCTTGCGCTGGTACCAAAAAATCATGTCTACTTTGACCCATTCCATCTGAGTGAGAATGCACATTTTTTATGGTTTTAGTTGTTTTTTTAAGAATGAAACTGTCTATTCTCCATTAAACTTTCTCCAGCTAATGCAAGTTAAATGATTATATCTAAAGGAATATTTTAAGTATAATAATTTCATGAAACAATAATGTTGGAACTTGTGTTTTTTATTACTGTTATTCAGTGTAGCTTACTATGATGGCTGAAACACATGCTACTGATATATACCAATATCAAAACAAAAATAATATATCCATTGATATAATCTTGATAACTTTGCTTCTTATAAAAACTCCATATAATAGTTGCCTAATTTTCAAAACATTAAAAATAATCATACTGCTTCTTTTGTAGTCCAAGATCAGACTTTCATGCTTTAATTTCTCCAAAAGTTCCTCTTTCTTGCCTAATTCTATTAGATATCGAGTCTATGAACATCTCTATTTATGAATAATAAAGAACATAACTTCGTTACAATAATTAAAGACTTGATTTCCATTTTTTTCTTTAAGAAGTTTACTGATGCCATCATTCATTTCTGTTTGGTATCGTATTATCATCCAACATTCCAATGGGACACTTACATAGTCTAGAGGTGTGCACCTTAATTCATTGATCTATCTCATCAACCACAATAAAAAGTTGAAATGGACTCATATTTAACTTGTCTTGTCTGAACTTCATTTAATTAATTCAAGGACTTTACTCACTATTTCACAATCCATTGTTCCAAAAGGAAAGCATAGATAAACAATAGCCTCAAAATTTTAGAGCTCAATGAAATGTACAAATTCCATTCTAGGTATTTCTTTTTCCTAAACAGTAATGATTTATTTATTAATTATCTAATTGTTACTAATTATTAAATAAATAAAAATTCCTTAACAAACAAAATACAACTTCTAAGGGAAAATAGCGGAACTTTTGTTCCCAAAACTTATTATTTTCGATTGTCAATCAATGTTAAAATTAGGCTTGTTTAAGGTTAGGTTACTCACTTGTGTCAGATCAAAAAAAATTTCCAAATCTAAATCTATTTGGACCTGAAATATTATGTAATTAATAAAAATAAAATTTTCATTTCATTTTAATTTTAAAATATATCTAAAGTGTTAAATTTTTAATTTTTAAATTTTAATATATATTTTTAAAAATTTTCAAGCTTCCAAAGCTAAAAGGTCGAGTAAAAACTTGCTTGAGGCAAAGTTTTCTGAAAGTCAATTAAACCTTAACCAATACGACCCTAAAAAAATATAATTAAAATATCAAATAAAATTCTTATGTAATATGTATACTTAATAAATGGCATATATACATATGTGCTATTATAGTACAACATGTGCCTCTTTAGCTAGAAATTTTAATTAATTTTTTATTATATTTATATCTATCATTTATATTCATATTAAGAGATAAAATATTAATAAAATATAAACCTAACAACTATCATACGATAACTCATAAATTATAACTTGTTTAACATAGTATTTTTAGTATTTAGTTATTATAATATTTTTTAATACAACACCTAAAGTTAAAAAAAAAATACTCTCATCAACCTATCTCATATTATTATTCAATATTTAAAATGTTACCAATAATTTATCAATACAATATTTTTTATTCAATAATATAAAACAAAAAATTAATGTGATCTAATTTTTCAAAAAAATACCTTATCATTATACCATGCGTGACAAAAAAAATTAAAAGTTATAGAATAGTGTCACACACAAACATTACATTGAAACATAATTAAAATATGATGCAGCATGAAAAAATAGCATAACCATGATATGATTACACGAAAGCGTCAAAATTTATACAAAATGAATGTTACACAATATTCAAAGTTATTTAAGTAATGCCAATTAATCATGGTAATTTCGAATATGATACAAACATGATATATAAAAATAACTCAAACACTATATAATGTGAAAAATAACAATAACATGGTACAAATGCATGACTGTATTCCAATCTATATAATACAAACTATTAGCATGTGAAAATATATAATTTTGTAAAATGAATCTTTCCCCCTTCTTATCTTCAAATAATTAACGTTTACCATATTTGCCCCTTAATTGATTACGTTTGCCATAGTTGCCTTCAAATAGATTAATTATCCATAAATTGCCCCTTAGATGTTTGTCTTTCAATTTATTTTTATTCATTAAATTATCCCTTAATTGGTCCTAAAAGTTTGTCCTTCAATTTTCCTTTATTTATTAAATTACCCATTAATTAGTCCCTCAAAATTTATCCTCTAATTTACCTTTAGTTACTAAATTACCCATCATTTGACAGTACATTTGCAAAATTACT
>JBBYHM010226019.1:0-16649 GCA_038381775.1 Adansonia rubrostipa | reverse complement strand
TAAATTACCCATTAATTTACCTTAGATGTTTGTCCTTCAATTTATTTTTATTCACTAAATTATCCCTTAATTGGTCCTAAAAGTTTGTCCTCCAATTTTCCTGTATTTACTAAATTACCCATTAATTAGTCCCTCAAAATTTATCCTCTAATTTACCTTTATCTACTAAATTACCCCTCATTTGACAATCCATTTGCAAAATTACTTAAATTACCCATTAATTTACCTTAGATGTTTGTCCTTCAATTTATTTTTATTCACTAAATTATCCCTTAATTGGTCCGAAAAGTTTGTCCACCAATTACGTTTATTTACCAAATTACTCATTAATTAGTCTCTCAAAATTTATCCTCTAATTTACCTTTATTTACTAAATTACCACTAATTTGACAATCGATAAAATTGTCCGTTAGATATTTGTCCTTTAATTTATTTTTATTCACTAAATTATCCCTTAATTGGTCCTAAAAGTTTGTCCTCCAATTTACCTTTATTTACTAAATTACCCATTAATTAGTCCCTCAAAATTTATCCTCTAATTTAACTTTATTTACTAAATTACCCCTCATTTAACAATCCATAAAATTGCCCTTTAGATGTTTGTCTTTCAATTTATTTTTATTCACTAAATTATCCCTTGATTGGTCCTAAAAGTTTGTCCTCCAATTTACCTTTTTTTACTAAATTACCCATTAATTAGTCCCTCAAAATTTATAATCTAATTTACCTTTATTTATTAAATTACCCCTAATGTGACAATTCATTTGCAAAATTATTTTTATATTATTGTATAAGATTGTGATAAATTATACTTAATTTGAGTTTGATAGAATATTAAAAAAAAAAATTTAAGTATGGAGTTAGATGTTCATGAGTCAGGCCAAGTCAGGTTTGGTACGGGCCTAAATATGGTATTAATACCATTTATATTTGTCCAAGCCTAAACCGACTTTAAATAAGGGTCCCAAATTTTGTCCAAGCCTGCTCATATTTGTTAATGGGTAGTCCAAGTTAGTTTAGGTCCACCCATATTTTTTTATAATTTATTTTTAAATTTAAACTTTAGTAATTTTAATATTTTTTCTTTTGTTAATGTTTAAAATATAAATAACTTAACATATTTTTTTATATTTGCAGTATAATATTATATATATTTATCCTTTATAAGATAAAATTACATAATATATAAAAAATATAAAATTAATATATATATCTAATTATTCAAAATTAAGTATCAATATTCAAACTCGATGAATCATTATTTCTTAGTTATTCATTGAGAGTAACATAGAGGACTACTTAGGTATGTTATTCAACCATATAAATTTATACAAGTATTGATAGATATTGATATGTTATTTTTTTATTAAAAAGATTAGTTTTAGAGAGGTTTGCTGTAATCTAGTAAAATGAATATTTTATAGTGGAAAAATGCAACAACTATTGATAAATATTTCGAGCAAACAGAAGACATTGTTACACTTTTTAATTATCTATCATTAAATGCCAATAGAAAAGTACTTTCTATTTTTAGTATCAATAATCTTTCCAATTCAATATTTTTTACTTTGTAAAATGTTTTAATTTTAATTAATATGATTTTAAAAAATTTATATAATAAAGTATCAGCAATCTAAAAAACTAAAAATTAAATAAAAATTTCTACTGTTAAAGGAAATCACATATGGGAATTGTTTAAATAATAAAATAAAAAACTCATACACATTAATTTTTGAAGAATAGTTGAAGTGGACTTGCATTTATACTTGCCTAAACTTTAGCTAATTAATCTTTATGATAAAAACGATATTAATTATAAAAAATAACTGTCAACAATAAAGTTATGCCAAAGAAGATATTAAAGATTAGAGAATAAAAATTTTATTAGCAACTAGCGTTGTTTTTTACCGTAGGTACCTATGACCTAGATATTTTGGTTGATGAGATTATCAATGAAATAATATATTATAAATTTATAAAATCTTAAAACAAAATAATTTTTTTTCTTATTTCAGTTACTAAAAATATTTAGAAGCCATAACTACTTTGGCTTAATAACATCTAACAATTTGCTAGAAATTTTTTTTTTTTTACTTTTATCGCGATTTTGCTAAAATAGCAACTTATAAAAAAGTTTTAAGTTGCTATCAATTAATTCATATATGTGCCTAATTTATAGCCATCATAAATAATGTTGGTATTAATTTAAAAAAATTTATATTCAATTTATATAATCAACAATCAATAATCAAATTAAATTAGCATTAATCTAAATTATTGATTTTTTAATTTATCTTAACAATCAATTAACCAAATTAGGTAAAAAGTACTTTAATTAAATTGGAAATTATTTTGATTAATTTAGTTTTTTCTGTTAACCCAGTAAAATACAAAATGAGCTATACTATCAACCTTTATTACATTATTTTACGTGACTAACAAAATGAGCTATACCATCAACCTCGAAAATATTTTAATTTTAATTAATATAATTTTAAAAGGTTCAGATAATAGAGTATTAACAACCTTAAAAAGTAAAAATTAAATATAAATTTCTATTGTTAAAGGAAATCACATATGGGAATTGTTAAAATAATAAAATAAAAAATTTATACGCATTAATTTTTGTCATATACTTTCTTTGTATCTGTAATATAATGAATAAACATATAACTGTAAGTTTATAACTAATTCTGTTTTTAAAGGCAATCAGCCATTAGTCTCGTTTACTAAATATTTATATTTTATTTTTGTTTATAAATATAATATGTAATTATGACTTTCATCTCCCTAACATTGTGCTTTAATTTCATTTTTTATTAATTTTACCTAATTTAATTTTCTTCTTATTAATTATTTACCTACTTTCTTTGTGTCTGTAATATAATGAAGAAACATGTAACTGTAAGTTTATAGCTAATTCTCTTTTTGAAGGCAATCATCCATTAGTCTCGTTTACTAAATATTTATATTTTATTTTTGTTTATAAATATAATATGTAATTATGACTTTCACCTCCCTAACATTGTGCTTCAATTTCATTTTTTATCAATTTTACCTAATTTAATTTTCTTCTTATTAATTATTTTTTATCATGGCACTTACAAATAAGGTTATATGTTTTCCAAAATGTTTCAAATGTAGCCTTGATGGAGGCCCAGGACCTCAATCGTTATATATATTTATCACAATCTTACTTTCTACTAGCAAAACATTAAATATTCATGACATTATATAAAAATTAGAAAATTATAATTATTTTTTTATTCTTATTAATTGTACATCTTTCATTATGTAGAATTTCTTATATTTGAAATGTTTTGATTTTTATTAATTTTATTTTAAAATGTGATAAACAAACTTAATATTGCAGGTAAAATAATAAATATTAATAATGATAAATGAAAATTAGAGAATCGATTATAATTAATGAAAATACTTATAAAGAAATCTATTTCTTTTCTTGAAAATTAATAACATAATTAAAACTAATGTGTAACAGGAAGTAATATCCCAACTAATTATTAATTAAATTTAATAGCAATTCTATATATATTTTGCACTTATATAATTTAAAGTAAAAGCATGTAATAGAACAAATAAGCATTTTTTTAAAACGTTTTTCACGTGCGTTTTTTGTGCAGGTTTACTAAAAGAAAAAAAATATAATTTTAGCGTGTATTGAAACCAAAATTACTAAAAATTATTATTTTTAATTACCAAAATTATTTAAATAATTAAGAAAACTTTTAATATAACGAATGTGAATCCTAATTATTTTATTTGAGAAAATACCATAAAAAATCAATAAAATTGGCTCTGAATATTTGTACAAGACCAAAAGTACCTTAGACAAAATTTAAGGTTTTAACGAATAATTTAATTTTTATACAACTTTATTCAATATTTGCTTTCTCTGTTGCTGATTACTTTTTTTCTTAATTTTTTTTATACACTGCTAAAAAAATATAAACTTGAGTTGAGAGAAGAGCTAGTAAAAGTATTGTGGGGAAAAATTAAAGATAAAGTTAATTTAAAAAAAAAATTAATATTTTGAATTTAGTTTTAACAGTTAAAACACCGTCTTTTTATATTTATAGAAGACCTTTTATAGTTTGTTACAACTCATTAAAACCAATAAAACTACACAATCTCTCTTTCATTCTTATAAAAAAAATAAAAATATTTTTAAATTCAAAAAAATTACAAAATAGAAAAATCAAACCAATTAAAAAATAAAAAATTAAATAAACTAAAAAATTAAAAAATATAAAAAATTAAAAACACAAAAAAGTGATAATTTTTTTTTTAAATCTTAAAAATTTAAAATTATACATAAGAATAAAAATGTAAGTAAAAAATATATGAATATATTTTTTTTTAAATTCAAAAGCTTCAAAAAACAATTAGAAAAAATTTTGTAACACAAAAATATTATCAAAATTAAAAAATCAAAATAAAAAATTATAAAAAAGGTACTAATTTCAAAAAACTTTTAAAAAGTTTCTAAAAATTCAAAAAAAATATTAATAAAAATTTACAAGTATATATAAATAAAAATATACAAAAAAAAAATATCTTTCTTTAATTCAAACAATTCAAAAGAAAACATAAAAAATCTAAACAATTCAAGAAATTTGAAAAAAAAAAAGAATATGAAAATGAAAAAAAAAAATGAAAGAACCTACAATATTCAAAAAACTTAAAAAATGCATCTAAAAATTCAACAAAATTATTTAAAAATTTAAAGGTTTATAAAAATTTTTAAAATATATGTTAATGATTTGACTATGATTTTTTTAATTTTTTTTGAATTGTTTAGAATTTATAATTTTTTTATATTTTTTGAATTTAAAAAATTTCTTATATTTTTATTTTTATATACGTTTTTAATTTTTTTGAATTTCATGGAGTTTTTTATAGTTTTTTGAATGTTTGTTTTTTATTTTTATCTTTTTAAACTGTTTTTTCAATTTTTCTATATTTTTTATATTTTTGAATTTAAAAAATATTTTTATATTTTTAATTATTTTTTCAATATATTTAAATATTAGGAATTTTTAATAATTTTTAAAATTTTCAGATACTTTTTATTTCTTTTAATTTTTTATATCTTAATAATTAAATTATAATTTTTTGGATTTTGGATTTTGAATTTTTGAATTTTTAAATTTTGTATTATTTTGAAATTTGTATTTTGATAATTTTTTGAAATCTTTTCCTTACTTGTCGAAACCTATAAATCTATATAATTTTATAATAAAAATTTTGTATAATATTTTAAACATAAAATAAATAACAAAAATAGGAAAATAAATTTTTTTCTTGTATTTTTATTTTCTCATTCATCTTTCCTTTCTCCTTTTTCCTTTCCCTTCCGCTTCCTCTTTTCTCTCATTTCCCTCTTTTCCCCCCTCCCCTTTCTTCTCTTCTTTTCCACCCTTTCTTTTTACATAAATAAAGCCAGAGGATTTTTATTTTTTATAATTTTATTTAATTATTAATAAAAATTAATTTTAAAGTAAATTTTAGTTAATTAACGTATAGATTAATCACTTTAAATATATCATTTAAAAATAAAATAAAATTATTATTAAGCGATTATCTTGTTGAACAATCCCTTTAAAAATTATTTTAAATTAAAAATAAAAATATTTAATAAAATAATTTTAATTTTAATTTTTTTCTAAATTGATCTTTGAGCTAATATGCTAACTACCCCTTTTAAATACATTATTTAAAAATAAATTAAACATAACTAATAAAATATTTTTAAACTTTTTTTAAAATGGGTCAAGTACAGATCTTAAATAAACCAACAAGTTTACCTGCAAACCAATTCTTTAAATACATCATTTAAAACCAAATAAAATATTAATTAATGTAGTAAATTTTTTAACTTTTTCATGCTCGTCAAGTATGTATCTTAAATCAAGTCGTGGGTCATATACAAAACAACACTTTTTAAATATATTATTTAAAAATAAAAATAAAAATAAACTTAAATCTAAAAATAGTAAAAATAATTAATAAAATAATTTTTTTCAAAGCTCGTCGAATATAGATTTTAAATCAACTCATGAATTACCATGTAAATTAACTCTTTTAGACACATCATTTAAAAATAAAATAAAAATTTAAAAACTAGAAAATAATTAATAAAATTTTTTTCCAAGCAAATTGAGCCTTGATTCTGAATTGACTCCTCGGTTGCAGTGTAGATTAATCTTTTTTAACACATTATTTGAAAATAAAATAAAAATTTAAAAATAATTAACAAAGTAACTTTTTTCCTTTAATGGGTCAAAAACAAATATTAAACTAATCTGAGCCATGCAAATCAACCTCTTTAAATTATATCATTTTAAAATAATTAAATAAATTAAAATTAAAAATCTAAATCTAAATCTAAATAAAAATTTAAAGATAAAACCTACCACATGGCAAGTAAAGAAGCCTGCTATGTGGCAGCCATAGATCCCTCTAAGTATTTTTTTATATAGAAGCTACATACTAGACCCACATGCATTGGGGTTTTTAAATTCATTTCATAATTTTTAATTAATAGCAATTATTTATTTTTAAATTAGATTTTATTAAGTTATAATTATTTACTAAATTTTTTATTTTTAAACTGTAATAATATTAAAATTTGACAATTATATTATGCTAATTATAGAATATAAATTTATAATAATTGTTTAGGTTGGGTATAGAGTTTAAATTAATTTACTAGTCAATGTGTGGATCAATTACTCTAAATACACTATTTAAGATAAAACAAAAATAAAAAATAAAATTATTTTTCTTAAGTGGGGTGGGTATCGATACTAAATAAACAAGTGAGTGAACGCATAGATCAACTTTTTTAAATGGATTATTTAAAAATAAAACAAAATATAAAAAATTTTGAGTGGATCGAGCATGTATTTTAAATCGACCTACAAGTAAACAGGGTTTACCAACCATTTTAAATACACTATAAAGTTTAAATAAAAAGGACTAATAATAAGTTTTTTGACTTGTTTTCCTTGATGGAGACAAATATCTTAAATCAACATGTAGGTCAATATATGGTCCAACAACTTTGAATATATTATTTAAAACATAAAATTAATCAATTATAATAAATTATATATAAAAAATATGAGATAAATTAAAATATGACACAAAATAACATAAAAAATAATTAAAATAACATGATGTGAAAAATGAATTAGACACAATATGAGTATATAAACATATCAAAATCTATATAAAATAATGATGTGTTAAAATCTATATAAATTAAAATACATTGAATATGAATAAACCACAAATACGAAGATGTTATGAGCATATTTTTTCTCCTATATCAAATCACTATGACAAATTGCACAAATATGTCACTAATTGAGTCAAGACACAAACCAAACATGAAAACATAATTTTTTTTTTTTAAATTGAATCATATGATAAATATACAAAATATGGATAAAGGGATATACGATATAGAGATAACATAAAAAATAATTAAAAGCAAATAAAAAATATAATATGCATTTGTGCATATATAAAAATATATATAAAATAAATTGTTAAAGCGTAAAATTTAAATTTTATAATAAAATATTAAATGCAATAAGATTTTAGACATTAGAAAAAACACAAATTAATATGAAAATAAAAGTTTTTTACGTTTTGTTTCCTCTCCTACCCTCCATATCTATCATTTTCCTCCCCTTTCCCTCTCCTTTCTTTCCTTCCTTCCCTCTTTTTTTCCCCAGCCAGCCAATACTATTTTTCTTGTTCAGTCCACGTGTCAGCCCTCACTCAACACAATGTACACTAAAATTACAGTAATTTTAGCCTTTTCTTTTTATATGTAGCAATACAAGTATAGGTGTTCAAGGCCTACTTGTAATTTCAATGGATATCAATTTTTTTGTCCAGACCCATCCAACGGGTCTTGGGTATTTTCTACAAACTCACTCATTTCTTGGACAAAATTTAGAATTTAGACGGATTGTTCAATCTTTTATGCACATAATTCAATATTTGCTTTCTTAGTATTGAGTGCCGCTGATTATATGTAAATACATATATATATATATATATATATCGTGCTAAGAAAATATGGATCATAAGTTCATAGATAACTAAAATTTTCAAAGTCTTAATAAAAAAATTTAATATAAACATAATTTTTTAATATTTTAAATTTTTTTAAAAAATAAAACAAACACATTAAATGTCATAATGTATCAAAAATATTAAACGCCTACAAAAGCACGTCGTTCGTTATAAGATAAGCCCAATAAGTTTTTTTTATTGTCCAAGCCAATGAAAAAAGCCTGCGACGGTTTTGTGTGTTATCAAATGAAAAGAAAACCCTTCAAATCAAATATTATAATATTATTTTTATATTAATATTTATATATAATTCTAATAAAATATTTAAATTCAGCACAAATTTAATATATTATTAGATTTATAAATAATTATTTTAATTAATTTTATTAAAAAGTATATTTGAAAATTTTAAGATATTCATATTTAGCTAATTTATATTAAGTTATTAAAATATATACATAATAATATTTAAAGTATGTTATAATCTATATAAATTTTAAAAAATAATAATTCGTATTAAATAGATTTTGAAACATATTTTGGTGTATTTTATCTGTATCATATTTGTAAATATGATACAAATATTTAACTTAAAAATGATTATTAATAATAAATCATTTTTTAAGATAATTTTAATGTAATTTAATATTTTAAAATATTTTTTAAAATAATTATTTTAAAATATTAATAATTTTTAATGTCATATTCGTAAATATAATACTAATAATTTTTTAAAATATTAAAGTTTAATTTTTAATAAAATATTTTGTCATGCCATATAATTGATAATTTTTGTAGTTTTCTTACTTAATATATACAAAGTGAAAGTCAAATTCAAAAATTATGATTCATCTTGTCAAATTAAAAGGTTAAAAATATTTTGATTTCATAATTTCTATTGAAAAAGTTCCACTTTAGTTGCCTATGAGTAGGTAAGCAGGAGAACCTTTGAGCCTATCACCTATAGTTATTAGCTTCCTAACATACCTTCTGTTTATGCAGGGAAAACAACTTTAATTTGCTAGAAGGTGAACATTCACTTGAAATAACATATATTTTCACGGGATAATGACAAGGATAAAACCTTCAATTATTTTTTTTTTTTTAAAGTCAACCTTGTTAGATTTAAAATGTTTTATCTAAGGCACGATCTGTTTTGAAAATAGATTATAAAATTTATTCAGTTTTATTTATCAAATTTAAAATATTTTATTCAAACCCTCCAAATATTGAATAAACATTTAGACTAAAACAAATAGCCTAATTCTTAGACATATCTATTTAAGAATCCTTTGCCAAATGAATCATTTTGACCTAAAACTATTCTTCAAATCATTTTCAACCACTCACTCATAATCTTTCCTTTATTCTTAAGCAATTGATTGTACTTGTTCAGGATCAAATAAATTAGAAAAATCCTCGGCTCCAATATTCTAAACTATTTTTATGTACCAAAAATTAAATGATATGCCATTTTTGTGTCCTTCCTTTTATTTTTGATTTTTGTTTCTTAACATAATTTTGATTTGTTAGCCTAACAAACAATTAAGAATGAATGAATTGGATTGCTTCTGAATTTTTCCTAAGTTAAATTTCAATAAATATAAATGAAAAAGAACAAACATACAAAAAAAAAGTGAAACTAAACCATGAGGAAAATTTAAATTAAATGAAGAAGGCATAGACAAATCAAACTCTAATATTTATAGAAGTTTATCCTTCCGTTTGGCACAATAGTCCTCTTTTGGCTTCCTCTTAGTAAGAGGTCAAATCTACAATTCTTTTAACCTTACAAATACTATTTAAAGGTTAAGATATAATCTTTGCAATATCTGTCTTTCAAAGTTAAGGTGTAATCTTTAAATTTCTGCATTTCAAGGCAAAGGTAGCAAACTCAAAACCTCGAAGTTAGTTTTGACCAAAAGCAATAAAGACAGCCTAAAGGATATGTTACCCTTTGATACAAAATAAGCTCTAAGATTTTACAACGAATTTTGTGAGAAAATGACCTCACAAAAGGTTGGGTGTTTGCCAATACGATACAATGAGAGACAGCAAAATTATCAAATAAGAATTAGAAGATTGGAGCATTAAAAACTAGAAAGCTCTAGAAAATTGTTTGAAGAAGTTGATTGAATGCTTTTAGGATAATGTTTCTTAGGGTGTGTTTGGTAGAATGGAAAAGTGCAAGGATAGATAAAAGAGGGTGGAAAAGTGAAAAAAAAATAATTTTGAGTGTGCTTGGTAAGAAAGAAAAGTGAGAGGAAAAAATGGGAAGATAATCATTTTTCACACTCATAAACAAAAATAAATTACTCCAAATTAAAAAGAAAAGATGAAACAAAATGCAAATGATAAGTGTCAAGTGTGCATATTTACAAGTTCTCATCATTTTTCAAAATTTGATTTTTACATATTAATTTCCAATAGGTATAATGATAAATAATAACTTTTTATTTTCTTTCCTTTTCTTTTCTAATCATACCAAATAATGGGTGAAAGAATTATTTTTTTCTTTTCACTTTTCATTCGTTTCTATCAAGCACACTAATGAAAATAAAAAATATATTTTCTATCTTCTCACTTTTCTCCTTCAATCTTCCATTTTTTTAATTTTTTTTTTCATCCTACCAAGCAAAACCTTGGTTTTCAATGGTGTTGGAGAAACCCTTCTACATTCGAAGACTGCTGGAGTCATTTTGGTCAATTTGGAGGAAAAATCCATTGATTCCACCTAAAACTAGTCATTGAAAGTCAATGACCTATTAAGGGATTTATCCTTTGCTCGTGCTAATTCTGAAGACATCCACTTTTTATCTAGGATCTTTAAAAACAATTTTCAATTTAATTTGAATTGAATTCCAAGTAATGTTAAAATTAATTTTCTTTTGAAAATTTTAATATGAATCAAATACTTAATTCAAACCCGAGACTCAAATTAGTTTCTCAAATTTGTATGTTAATAAAACACATTAAAGTCACTTCTAGGCCCATGAATTATTTTTTGGACTTTAAATTGCATATTGGGTCTCAAATTATTTTTTAACTTCGACTTTATTGTTGGGCGTTGGCTCCAATCACCAAATATTCTTTTGGCTCAAATCATCATATTCATATCCCTCAATTTCCTTTCTATTTCTTTTTTACAAAAAAAAAAAAAAAAGCATTTATAATTTAGAAAGCAAGAAGTAGCGCAATGGTTTTTCTTGATTTTGGGAGGAATTTCGTTTTCTAGAAGTAATTCAAGGTAATCTGTTTTTATTTTGAATTTTTGGAATTTTTTATTTTTGATTTCAAAATAGATTTTTTTTCAATTTTTTATCAAAAAAGGATTTTAAGAAAAAATAGTTTGTTTTGATTTTTTTTTTCTTTTAGTTATATAAGTTTACCATGAATTTTTTAGCAAGTTTACGTATTTCCTAGTGGCCGTTAATTAGACTTCAAAATGCTTCTAAGATTAGAAGAATTCCAAAAAAATTAAATAAATTGATAATTATTAAAAAAAATTAAAATTTAAAGAAATAATTTTAAAGAAAAAAATAGCAGTTATTAGAATTATTATTAATAATACCCTTGATTTCATTTCTTTTGTTTGTTGTTGCCTTTTCTCTGCAATGGGAGAGAACCGTCCATCTTTCTACATATAAAATATATATATATATTAGAAATAATATTTACAAATAAAAAAATATTAAAAAATATTTTTATTAAATCTTGAGCTGCTATTTAAAAATAATAAAAAATAAAACATATTTCGTATTAAATTTTAAATTACTATTTAAAATATTTTAATATAAAAATATTTTATATAACATATATTTTATATAATATATTGTATATGTTATATATAATATAATACAATATAATATAATATAATATATATTATGTGTTATATATAATATATTATAATATAATATATATTTATATATATTACATATAAAAATAATAAAAATAATATATGTAACAAAATTATTTTATGTTAAATTCTAAATTATTTTTCAAAACGTTAAAAATAATATATATTATATATAAACTATATAACATATATTATATAATAAAAATAAAAGATAATTTTATATAAATTATTTAAAAATAATAAAAAATAAAATATTTTATATTAAATTTTGAATTACTATTTAAAAATAATAATAATTAAAAAATATTTTATATTAAATCTTGAATTATTATATAAAAATAATAAAAATAAAAAATTTATATTAAATCTCGAATTACTATATAAAAAATAATAACTAAATGTACGAATAACTATAACTAAACGTATGAATGACTATAGCTAAATATACAAATGAGTTTAACTAAATATACGAATAATTATAAGTAAATGTATGAATAACTATAACTGAATGTATAACTCATTATAACTAAATATACGGATTAGTATAACTAAATGAACGGATTAGTATAACTAAATAAACGGATGACCATAACTAAATATACGACTCACCATAACCAAATATACAGCTCACCATAACTAAAATGTATAACTCATCATAACTAGATGTGCGACTCACCATAACTAAGTATATGACTCACCATAACTAAATGTACGAGTTACTATAATTAAATGTGTGACTCACCATAACTAAACATGCAAATAACTATAACTAAATTTACGAATGAGTATAACTAAATGTATGGATGACTATAATTATATGTACAACTTACTATAACTAAATGTATGACTCATCATAACTAAACGTATAAATGACTATAACTAAATATACGGATGAGTATAGCTAAATATAGGGATGACTATAGCTAGATATACGACTTACTATTGCTAAATGTATGACTCACAATATCCAGATGTACGACTCACCGTAACTAAAACGTACGAATGACTATAATTAAATATACATATGAGTATAACTAAATGTGCGGATGACTATAACTAAATGTACGAGTCACCATAATTAAACGTATGAATGACTATAACTAAATATAAGGATGGGTATAACTAAATGTATGGATGACTATAATTAAATGTATGACTCATCATAGCTAAATACACAATTCACTATAGCTAAATGTACGACTCACCATAATTAAATGTACGAATGACTATAACTAAACGTACTCATCCATACATTCAGTTATGGCGTGTTGTACATTTTGTTATGATGAGTTATATATTTAATTATAGTAAGTCGTCATTTGAACATTTAATTATAGTCATTTGTACATTTAGTTATCCACGTCTGTATATTTAGTTATGGTGAGTCATATCTAGTGATTTCTATATTTAGTTATACTCATCCGTATATTTAGTTATAGTCATTCATACATTTAGTTATAGTCATTCGTATATTTAGTTATTATTTTTATATAGTAATTCAAGATTTAATATAAAATATTTCTTTTTTTTTACTATTTTAAATAATTTAATATAAAATATATTTTATTTTTATTATATAATATATATTATTTTTAATTTTAAAAAAATAATTTGGGATGTAATATAATTATTTTTTATTTTGTATAATAATCCAAGATTTAATATAAAATATTTTTAATATTTATTATTTTTAAATAGTAATTCATAATTTAATGTAAAATATTTTTTATTTTTTAAAAATAATTTTGATTTAATATTTTTTATATTAATTTAATATTTAATATAATTTGAGATTATTTTATAATTTCAAATTTAATATAATATTTTTAATGTATATAATTTCTATGTAATATATATAGTTATATATATTATATATTATATATAATATATAATATGTGGGGAGTCGGTTCCCTTACAAGGGAACCGACCCCCGACATATATAATATTATAATATATTATATATAATATATATTATACATAGCATATATAATATAGTATATATTATATACAACATTATATGTAATATATATTAATTTGAGATTTAATGTAAAATATTTTTATATTCAATTATTTTTAAATAGTCATTGAGGATTTAATAAGAAATATATTTTTATTTTTTATTATTTGTAAATGATTGTTTGTGATTTAATATAAAATATGTTTTTATTTTTTATTATTTTTAAATAGTAACTTAGGATTTAACAAAAATATTTTTTAATATTTAATTATTTATAAATATTATTTTTAATATATACAGTTTATATATAATTTATATATATTTTTATATATATATGGGGAGAATCGATTCCCTCCAAGGGAACGACTCTCTCGTTGCAGAGAAGAGCAACAACAAAGAAGAGCCATCAGCAAACAAAGGAACAAAATCAATGGTAAAAAGATAATAATATTCTTCTCATTAATAATTCTAATCGTTACTATTTTCTTCTTTAAAATTATTTTTTCTGTTTTACTCTTTTTTAATAATTATCAGTCTATTTTATTTTTTCAAAATTCTCCCTAAATTTTTAAACCCTAAACAAATTGAAATTTGGAATTTCTTGATGAAATTCCTTGCGCCGAAAACTGTTTGTATTAAAAAGGATGGCTGAAATTTTTTTGCCTTTGGAGAATAAGGGAAAATAGAAAAAGATAGGGAAGAAAATTTGAAGTAAAAGTCTACCAGCAAGCATGTAGTTCAGATAATACTAAATTTAGTATTTAATATTTGTACTTTGAAAATTATAATAAAATAAGAAAAAATAATTAATAATGTTAAAAATTTATTTAAATGTTAATAAAATACTAACGTGTCATGTGATATAAAATTATAAATTTTATATAAAAATATATTTGAATTTTTTATAAAATTTAAAATTTTAAATTATATAACACATTAAAATTTTGTCAATATTTAAATAATTTTTTGATACTGTTAATTATTTATTTATTTATTATAATTTTTAAAGTAAAAGATTAAAATATTAATTTTTAATAATATAAGATTAGAATATTTACTTGGCTATGGTAATGGGATTCTCGATGAACTTCTACCAAAATTTCAAAAGTAAAAAAAAAAAAAAAACTGAGTTTGTATAACATGCCAAAAGGCAATGATCAGAAGAGACACCTGACACCCATGGAAGGGTACACATGCTGACCTGACTCTTTTTTGCACTTTTCCAGTTTAATTTAATTTAATTAATTAATTAATTAACATGTTTTGAATTATTTAATTAAGTTATAAAAGGGTTGGTGCAGACATTGTAAAACCATTATAAGTAATTCATTTCATTCAACACAGTCCTCCGTTTATTTTTCTTTTTTTCTTTTATGGAACGTCCTAATTTTTTTTTTTTTTCATTTCTTTGACAAATTTAAGTAATGAGGACAAAGACTATGTCATGTACCACAGAACAACATAGACTATACCATACAATATCTTTAAGCCATGCCAAAACAATCTCAAATAAAAATAATTCATTAAGAAATCATGAATGTGCTCAAATCAAGATTAAAGGCAATTCCCTTTATTGAAAACTCATTTTCTTTAAATTTTCCATGTAAGAATATAGGTCTTACGAAAGTATTTTTCATTTTTAATACTTAAATACTATTTTTTATTCCAATTTAGTACTTTATAATTCATGTTGGTCACATTATCCTTGACCCTCTTCATGGGTCGAGCAGCTCCCTCAATCAGACAGGTTTAACTTGAAATAATATTTTTATATTTAAATAAAATATTTTTATTAAAATTTAATTATTAAATATATATAATTTTATAAAAATAATTTTTTTAAAAAAGTAAATAATAATTCAAACCTAGTGAACAAGTCAGATTGAATTAAATTTAAATTTAAATTTAAAATTCAAAATTTTTAAGGTCGCGACTCGCCTATTGGACATCTCTACGTTATCCCACCAACCAGCAAATTTACTATTAATTTTTTTTTTTTTGGTCTTCGCCTAATATTACAGTTTGGTCAGCTACTATTCTTTTTAATAAGATTAGATGTAAAAAACAAATTATTATCTAATTCAATCATTTCAAACTAATTAATCAGCATGTAATTAAGAAAAATACAAATGTAATATAAAAAGATATTAAACAAATACTTCAGAGAACGGATTCGTTGTGAAAATACTATGACAATTAAATTTTTACGAGGATTCTGAATAATTATGGGCAAACGATTTGCTTGGCATAAGGTAATCATGAAATCTTAGCGAATATATCTTGTTGCTTGGACTGTTCGGTGGCTCTAGTTCATGAGCTTAATTACCTAGGGAACATGTAATGAATATTTTGAACAATTTTAGAGTTTACGTTTAAGGTAATGATAGTGCATACATCAATGAATGAAATAAGATTATCTCTTTTAAAAGTGTTTCAAAAACAAAAAGTAAATAGCACCCATAGTCATCAAACTTTGGGTATATGTCATTTTGGTCTAAACTTTAAAAATCTAACAATTTGGTCCAATTACAAGTATCATAACAAATTAGTCCATTCTGTTAGCATATTTGTTACATCTTCCATTAGCAGTCGGTTAATGAAACGTCTCTTTATATCACTAGTTGGTTGCTAACAAATGTCTCTTCATTTTTTTTTCATTTATCTTTTATCATTTTCAAAAATAAAAATAGAAAAATAATAATAATTTATTTCACAAATTAAAAT
>JBBYHM010225908.1:20598-30928 GCA_038381775.1 Adansonia rubrostipa | reverse complement strand
CTTAAATCCTATTTCACCTACTTTTCATAAGATTAGATGAAGAAGACATATATTTTATATATGATAAAGATTCCTATATGTCGATGAGGTCTTATCAATCTAAGCCTCATTGTGGCCAATTTCTTTTATTCTTGATGGCTTACTGTTGAAGTTAAATGAAAATTTAATGTTTGTCCCTCAAAATCTTTCTTCCAATCTTAATTTTAAAAGTTTGGGAATTATTTATTTTTTCTTGAAAAACCATTAGATATCAAATTAGTATCAACAATTCAAATATATAACTTATTTAGTTGAAAAAGAATTATCATTTCGCTACTCAAGGCATATTTACATCCTCCTATCAAGATCATGAAATATCATAGTTTATCTAAATTTTAGGATTTATGGAATGAGATCACCTTTTCATTCTAACTCGGGAAAGAATCTATATAATCAAAAACTATAAAAATTTTAAAATAATTTAGACCATGAATTTTGCAATATCAAAGATAATGGACATGCTATCTTCATTAGTTAATTTTTCATGTGATTACTAATCACGATTTGGAACATCTTTGAATGAAATAAGAAATAAATTTAGAGGCATAAATGGATTGGCATTGCTAAAATTTGACTTGAAAAAATTGATATAACATGGTTAAGGTTTACCATGATCAAATTTAAATGAATGTTACCTTCATGGGAGTTCCTTGAAAGGCAAACAATCAAGTTACACCATCCTTTTAATCTTTAAATACATAGCCCAATAGGTGTTAAACTAATCCAAGTAAACACCAAGTCTCAGGGGGTTAATTTAAAAGGCTTTTGGTAAGCATCATTTCCCAAGGTTGGGCATAAAAGTTTTGAAAGGTTATTTTGAACCAAATCAATATTTAGGTACTTAACCTTTTGCTTATATCAAGAAATTTTTGGAGATTTTGGATCATTTTTTATTTAACAAGAAAGAGTTTTTTTTTTTGGTAACTAGCTTTTTTAGTTTAAGAGCAATTCCAAAGCCTTCAAGTTTATTCCAGACTACCTTTTTCAGGTTTTCACTTAGAACTTTATTTGTTAATTGATTGCCCTATCATATTCTTGAGAACTCAAAAGCTATCCAAAAAGGATGAATTTGAAAAGAGAATCCTAAAAATGGCCTAATAGCTCAAATAGCTATATTTAGTCAAAATAGACTTTCATAAGTATGTAATGTAAGCTATGGTTTTCAGTTCAAAAAAAGATAAATAAGCCTAAATCAAGTGTTTAAGGGGTAATAATTAAATCGAGGATAATTTTTCTTCAGAAGGAATTGAAACCAACATGTTTTTCAAGATGAACAAATCTTTATTTCTTTATATTTTTTTACTTTTTCATTTCTATTGCTTTTCTTTATTTCTTTCTTCATTTGTGTTTTTCTTCATTCTTTATTTTGAAAGAATTTGAAATTTCTTCGTTCTTTACTTTGAATATTTGAATGTGAAATTTGAACTTTGTTTAGTCTTCAAAATTTGCCTCATGATATTTGATCTATTCTTCTTGTGACTTCAGATTAGAATTTGCTTTTTATAATCTTGAAGCTTTGCTTCACTTGCCCTTTGATGTGAAGGGTGATCCTTGATTAGGGTTTAAAGAAAGAAAATAAATTATCAGGCTCAAAGGGACTGTAAAGGGAATAATTTTTTTATATTTACAAAAGGATAGAAAAAAGGGCATTTTTTATTTCAAACAAAACTATTTGAGCTAGAAAGCATTTTGCCAAGAAAAAAGATATTTCCTTTTTGAAATCATTATAAGCACCTCAATAACATGGTGTTGCACTCACTTTTTAAAGGCTTAAGGCAGCCCTTTAACATTATCAGCTTTGTAGGCACCAACAAATCTTTGTTTTGGTTGAGCCTTTAAAAAAAAATCGAATTGGTATAGGAAAACAACTCGAATTTCACATCTTATATATCGTGTATCAGATAAAAAAAGGTTTTACCATGAAAGGAAAAAAGTTTTTGGCTCATGTTTACTTTTGTTCTTCCTAAATCAAGGATTTAAAGAATGTCACTAAAATTATGCTAAAAGGTTATCTAAATGTCAGAGATCTTGGAATTACTATCATTATTTTAGTAGAAGTCCAACTATCAGTATCTGAATCTTTTAAGAGCATAACCTATTTGTTCAACCTTAAAAAAAATGACCATTTGGGTGGAAAAGGTCAAAACTTGTGAAAAGTCTATGATTGAATATCTAGGACAATTATATATGTAGAAATGAAGAACCTTTGTGAAAGAATTCAACCCAACAATGATCATCTATCAAAGAAATTTTTTTTCACAATGTTTTCATTATCCTAGGTATTGGAATTTATTATTAAAAAAATTCATGGTTCATGACAATATGCACAATATTCATAAATCAAAATTTATTTCAAAATTCACACTTTCCAGAAAAAAATGTATAGAGTTTTAAAGTCAAGATTGAAACTGCCTCTGATTGGCATACTAACATAAGGTCTATGACCCTTGGACCAATCAGGCCTTGATAAGCATCCATAAACTCACCAAATTTTTTTGGATCGACATCCTTAAGGGTTTGTATTTGATTTTCCTCCTAGGAAATCTTTTAAAGGAGTTTGCCTTTTTTTCATCAAGGATTTGTTTTGACCACCACTAGAAACTTTGAGTACAGCACCAAAAATTTTGAAAAGTTTTTAAAATACTTCAGATTTCACACCGAAGACTTTGAAAACTCTTCTAAATGCTTCAGATATCACCACTAAAGACTTTGAAAACACTTTTTTAAAATGCTTCAAATATTGCCACTAAAGACTTTGAAAACAGTTTCTAAATTGCTTCAAATATCACATCAAAGACTTTGGAAACACATTTTTTTAAAATACTTCAAATATCGCCATCGAAGCCTTAGCTTTGAATATCACCATCGAAGATTTTGAAAACTTTGAATGCTTCAAATATCACCATCAAGGCCTTGTCTTTGATTATCACATCAAAGACTTGTTTTTAAATGAAAACTTTTGAATGCCCCTAATAACACCATCGAAGCCTTGTCTTTGATTATGACCATCAAAGACTTTTTTATGAATAAAAACTTTTGAATGCTTTGGATATCACTATCAAAGCCTTGTCTTCGATTATCACCATCGAATCTTTTTTTTAGCCCCTAAATGATACTAATGCATCACTCCAGTTTAACTTTTTAAGTTTGTAAATTCCTTTTGAACTTTTATATAGTACCATGATCTTATTCTAGCCCTTTTTTATAATAAGTTTGGTTTTCCTTGTCTTCTGCCAATGAACATGCTCTATATTAGTACTATTCAATTTTGGATTTTACTGTGCTTTCACTAACTAGTAGCATAAGTATTAGTTGTTCGATGAAAGAAGTGGACATAACTTCCATCATTCTTTATAGCTTCTGAGGTTGCTAAGTGATGAAAGGTTAGGGATGAGGTCATAGTCTAAATGGATTTCCTTGTTCCTTTTAATTTTCTATGATCATAACTTCCATTGGTTGTGAGTCGTTAACATCTACTAATATAATCTTTTTTCATCGCACATGTACTACCTATTGCCTTTTGGTCAGCATCATTATGTACTATGGGTCTAGCTTCCAAATATTGAGTATTTTGAGGTAATTGCTTTTTAGCTTGTACTCCTTTGGATCCCTAGTAAAAGTGTTGGTATGATACGAGATTATTTCTAATTTTCTTTGATCATGGTTTTGCTTTTACATAGATTTCACCTCTATAACTCGTTTTCTCATTTTACTTCCTTGAATAGCTGTATTTGGGGCTCCCATTTCCTTCCATTATTTTGGACTCATTTCCACTTGTCTTGTCAAGTAATGTCTCCTTTTTCTATCTTATGATTTCGTATTATTTCACCTTAAATGGTAAAAATAACTTAAATTAGTTTGCAAGAACACGCATATGTCCTATAAACATTAATCTTTATTATTATCCTTGTGTGATTATTAATGAATGGAAATTTGATATATGGATTAATGAATGAATAAATAAACAAATATAAGAATGAATAAATGTATAAGGCAATATTTAATGGTATAAACTAGAGGCTAGGCAATCGGTTAAATATTAAGCATAGAGATTATTGTGGAAGCAAGACTTTAAAGAATTTGAGTTTATAATTCAATACCATTATTTCACCAACCAAAAATTTTCAATTTATCCATTATACAAAACCATATTTACAAGATTCAAAGTAGCCAAAAAAAGGATTGCTTTTGCAAGCACTTCATTTTCCTACCTATGTTAGTTTTTATAAGAGATTTTCCTAAATCTTGAAAATTTTTTTTACCATTTTCGTTTTTGACTCTATATTCACAAAACCAAGCAAGTATCCCAAAAGGTTGCCTCTATAACCACTTCATTGCTTCTTAACATTTTAACACTTTCCATAATGTGATGGTAGTTCAATAGCCATATTTGACTTTGGTTCAATTTAGATTACACCAGTATTGAGTAGATCTTGAACCTTTCATATTATTCCATAGAATGCCCTCACAATCTTGCATGGAATTCACAATGTGCATTGATAACATAACATTTAGGATTAGAAGGTTCATAGGGAGGCTTGTCTATAAGAATAATGAGTTGATCCTCAAACAAAATAAAGTACATTCTTTATAAGTAAACAAAAGTGAATCAAGTTCCCTTCCTTGTAGTCTTCTCTCAGTGTTGACTCTAGAGGATGATGGAGTAACTCTGAAAAGATTAAAAGAATTGGAAGGTAGTTTGATATGGGTAGATGTGGAATTAGGTGACTTCCCTTCGCTCATTTCTAATAAGACACTCCACCCAACCTTTAGGTCCTCAAGTGTTAATTTAAAAATTTGCTCCTTTACCTTTCAGATCTCATGCCCTATTTGTCTAACTACTCCTTCCAATTTTTCAACCCTATTTATCAGTCCATCAAGCTAACTTTTCATTGCATAGATTTCATGTTGTGCATTCCTTTGATGGATTCCAATGTGTTGATTGCCTCTACATGATCATCCATGCCTTAATCCATGAAAATATAGTAAATGGAACAATTTTAGTATATTGTAAAAATTATGAATGCATGAATATATAAAAACGTGAACTTTGCAGATGTAAAGAAAGAGGCATGAATAAACTTACAAGTTTCCATGGGATATGAATGTTATCCAAAAAATTAAGAAAAATCCTTCATAATATAACAAATTAATGTGAGAAATAACTAAAAGTAAAATGTATCATAGTAATAGAATATACACTTATTAACATTAGGAAAATCAAATTATAGAGTAAAAGGCTAGAGGTGTTCCCCTATGTGTACCTAATTCAATATTTTCTAGAACTGAGTATGGCTTTAACTAGTTGAGTACCCTATAGTTTATTACATGAAGTTTGGGTTAGACGTCTAAATAGGTTCTCAAAGTGTTCCCCAAGTCCAAAAATAACTGACAAGGTACCCTAATTCTTAACCCTCATGGGTTTATGTGAAAAAGGGTTCAATTCAAGTGGTAGTATCTTTCATACTTATAATGAGGCTAACACCTTAGGCAAGCATAGGAATTTACACCTGTTAGGCTTTTCACTAGCTAAAATAGAGGCTAACACCAGAAGGTAAGATACGTTACCTTTTCCCAAAATATTTCATAATTTATGCCCCCTTCATAAGCCTAGAAGAGTTTAATACAAATGCATTGCGCAATATGCGTGGAGGAATAACTTATCTTTTATGACTTCACTCCTTAAAAAATAATAAACTCTTATACTAAATTTTTGCCAAAATAATGCTACAAAGAAAACAAAAAAGTTAGTGAAAAATATATACCCAAATTTTCGTAAAATAAAAGTTTTTGTTTTAAAATAACAAGAATTATAATTAAATACCAATTGAAATTGAATTAATCGAAATTTATTTAACACGTGATTAATTTTAGCCCTGACTCTCTAACTTGTCCCTAGCAAGTCACCAAACTACTATAACATGGCTCGGATATGAATCTTGACTAGCCCAGCTTATTTTTTTACTTCTAAGGGTGATATTTATTATTATCTTTCTTCTTTTTCATGTCTAGGGGCTAAGTTGTCAATATGAATTGGGCACTTGACTTAACCTTAAATAGTCGGTACGAAACAACATTTATTTAGGAGTACCCACCAACTTATTTTGGCTAGGTAAGATTGGTCACCTATTCTAAGGTTATGAAACCCTAAAAAAGCTTTGAGATCTGCAGAATACCAAAGATCATATAAAAAGGTTCAAGAGTTGGTTACAATCATAAGTAAGGATTGACCCTCTCATGATGCCAAAAAATTGGCACCTATTAATCATGTGTTAATATAAATTTGATTTTTAGTTGGTTTGAACATTCAATATTTAATTATAATTCTCATTTTTAAAAATATTCACAAAATACATTTATTATTCCATATAAGAAAATTAGGTTTTTAATGTTTTTGAAAATCAAAATATCTTTTGCATCCTTTTGGAGAACCAAAAGAACACGAAGGTTTTTATCATTCTCTTTTGTACCTCGCTGGAGAGCTAGAGGAATACGAAAGGGTTTAAAAATCAAAACATGTTTTGTATCCTACTAGAAAGCCAAAGGAATATAAAAATTTTTATTTTTTCAGAAGTTGAAAAAAAGATTTGATTTTCTCATTTTTTGAAAGGATATCTCATTATTAAAATAATCCGTAGAACCCCTATCATATGTTAAGAGAAATTCCATGTACTATTTTGACATCAAAGATGTTGCCTTAATTTTTAACAATTCCAATTTTATTTAAGTAAATAATATAAAAATTCCTCATGACCTGGTTTAGACGAAATGTACTAAACTCAACTCTAAGGATCTTAATTTGGTCAAAATAACCAACATATCCCTTAAAGTATACCTTCGATGTAAAAGTATCTTGGTGGCCCTAAAGAACTCGGTTTAGTAAAAGATTACAAAAATGCCTTTAAGGTATATCTTCGACATATAAGTATCTCGGTACCTTAAAGGATTTTATAATTTCATAGATGAACAAAACATATTTCTATTGTACACCTTTGACTTACATGTATGCTAGTGATCACATAAGATGCTTCTAATGTAAATTACTAAAATGTCCCTAAGGTTTAACTTTGACATAAAAGTATCTTAGTAACCCTAAAAGACTCAGTTACTTAAAAAAAGGCAAATCTATCTCTATTATGCATCTTTGATGCAGAAGTATCTTGATGATCATAAAGGACTCGGTTCTAGGATGAATTATTAAAATACCTCTAAGGTATACCTTCGACATACAAGTATCTTGGTAACCTAGAGGACTTGGGATTTTCATAAACAAATGAATTTATTCCTACTAGATGCCTCAGACCTATAAGTATCTTGATGATCACATAGGAATCAATTCTAAAAAAATTATTAAAATGTCCATAAGATGTACCTTTGACGTATAAGTATCCCAATAACATAAAAGACTAAAAAATTATATGAAATGACATTTGTACCTTCCATGTGTAACTTAGACATCAAGATTGACCTAAAATATGAAAATTGCTAATAAGCCTTGAACTTTTCAAAATTACATTTTGTAGCTCCTTTTAAACCTAGAGAAATATGAAAGGTTTTAATATTTTCTACTCACCTTTGGAAAATCGAAAGAATGCTAGAAATATTCCTAAAATGTTAAAGATATTTCATTAACCCTAAAATGCAAGGTTTTTTTAAATGATCCTTAAAATTTTTTAACTTAGCAAAATAGCCTTTATAGGAAATAAACATCACAACACATCAAAATCTGCAAGGCCAACACATTAATAATCACATGAAAAGTTCAGCTAAAAACCCTTGACCTTAGAAAATTTTTCTCTATCTTTTTGCAAACAAGTCCATAAACTTTCAAAATTTACAAAAAGGTCCCAAAAAGGTTAAAAATACATAAAATGCATCCACACATGTTAAAATACATAAATCTTTAAATGAACACTAAGAGGTTCGGCTAAGCATGGATGACCTTGGAATAAAATTTACAACTTTTGCTATTTAGTCCTAATATGATTAAAAATACAAAATCAAACATTAAATAGATCAAATTCAATTTGGAAAGCATACCAAAACTCACAAGGAACATTCAGCTAATTACCTTTGATCTTAAAATAAAAATTTTGTAATTTTACAAATAAATCTCTAAACTCTTTAAAATTATAAAATTAGCCCAAAATGATAAAAAAGATTGAAACATATCTATATATTTACATTGGAATAAGCATGAAACACTTCTAAATATGTCTATATGATTCAGCCAAGCATGAATGACCATAGAAAAATTTTACAATTTTTGCAATTTGGTCCCTTTATTTTTCTATACTTATAAAATAGCCTAAAAATCAAATACATCATAAAATATGAATATCAAATTTGGCTAAGCATTAATTCACCTTTTGCACACACTAAGCACATGTAGTAGTTTTTCCTTCAGATCTATGGATGGGGTATAGGTGACTCAATGTTTTAAGAAGGTGAAGTAGCTTTACCTTTTGAGGTGTTAGCCTTTATCTGGGCTAGTTACAAAGCCTATCGAGTGTAAACTGCTATGCCTGCGCAGGGTGTTAGCCTTATTCAAGGCATCGAAGATACTCTTACTCAAATTAAACCTTTTCTGACATATACCCACTATGGGTAAAGATAAGGTACCTTGTTAGTCCATTTTAGGCTTGGAAAATAATTTGAAAATCGACTTAAAGGTCTGATCTCAGACATTATACTGTAAACTATACTGACCACCCAGTCAAAACCATGCCTAAATTTAGGTGTAACAGAAGTCAAGGATACATAAAGGGATAAAGCTATCTTTTTCTCTTTTTTTATTTTACTTGAATAAACTTGATATCTTATTTGAATAATTTATGGTTTTCATATATTTAGATAATTTATAATTGTATTTTTTATTTTTATTTTATTTAGATTTAATATTTCTTATGGATACTAACTTATGTTTTTTTCCTTTTTGCTGCTTTTTTTTTCTCGTATGCATATAGGGATGTAAAATAAAATTTTGACTTAAATCAATTTTTATTTAACTTGATGGCCGTATGAGTGCATCCAGTGATTATTTCTAAAGACTTTAAGCAAGTTTGTTTCAAGTCAGAATTGAATCAAAAAATAAGGGCTACATATCGAAGAGTTATTTGTCAAAATAGTGAAAAATCATACATCTAGAGTTTCATTAGAATAATTTTAAAAAGTTGGTAGAGATATAGGATCAATGGAACAATATTTAGTGGACTTAGTTTATTAAGAAGTATTGGTAGATCATACTCCTCCTTAAGATATAGTTTGATGAGTAATTAGTTTAGGCTATTACCGAGTTTTGGGATCCATCATTTCGGTGTTTCTCATTTAATTAGTATGACATGAGCTCTACTTAAACTTTGACCTTTGGAGACAAGGTCCATTTATTGTTTGGAATGCAATCTGACTAGTTTTCATGAGAAATAGGGTGAAGTACTTGACATATACTTTAAGCTAGGTCACTATTTTATTGAAGAAAAGGGGAATGCTAGTGTTATTTCATGGTAGTTTCTAAAGGAATATATTAGAGTATGCTTTGATATTGAAAAGGCCTTTGATGCATTCGTCTTGGCCATATATGGCTTGGTTTTCTTCTTGAGGGTATTAAGGCATGTAGAAGCAGTAGTGGTGCTTGTTAAAAAGAAATATATGCCTAACCATAGCCACTCTAATGAAAATAATCTGAGCACTGAATACATAATGAAAAGGAGGTCAATGTTGATTTCTTTTAGAGTGCTTTATTGTTGTATATTTAGGGTCAAAGTCATTTTTAAGGTAAAGGTGTTGAAAAAGTCAAATCCTATTTCTCCTATTTTATCATTCTTTAAGAGTTTATTAGAAAATAGTGGCTCGAATCAGGAACAAAAACCAATGGGTTGACATGCTTTAGAATGTTTTTCTTAATGATATCACTAAAGGAGTACCTTGGTTCTTGTCAAAACCCTTTGTTTATCAATGCAAGAAGTTACTTTTCGTGCCTTTACTTGGTATATAAGCACTATAGGGTATGCAACTTTATTGATTTGGAGACAATATGGGTCGCAACAGTTCATTCCCATGACATCGAATATAGCTAGTGTAGATCTAATATATCATGGAGAGAATTATAACAAATCACTTCAAGCAGCTGCTTTGCATTGGAGAGGGAGACATGAGTTAAGGTTGCACATATATACAAATCAGACTGCTCCAATTTATGATGCTTAGAGAAAACTCCATTAATGTGACTTTATTACTCCTAGCATAAATAGGGCCCTACTTTATGTATATATCCAATTGAAGCTTGTCATGC
>JBBYHM010225363.1:0-29742 GCA_038381775.1 Adansonia rubrostipa | reverse complement strand
CTAGCAGGTTTCCTGAATGTGACGAGGCTTGTTGTAATAATCACACCAAATTCAATTTTTCATCTATTTTTCATTTTTCATCATATCTCCACTGATTAGTACAAGACGTGTGTGCATTACACACTGCAAGAGCAGATGTCTCCATAAAACCTCCGTCAGCTTTTTTTCCTAGCATAATCGTTCTCTGGCTTTTTCCCATCTTACTTTAGAAAAAACTTCTCCAATTGAAGGGAGAGGTTGTTGGCCAATGATCCTTCCTCTAGCCTCATCATATTTAATAGTTAAACCAGCAAGAAACTTGAAAATTTGATTATTTGCAACCAAATTCTTATAATGCTTTCTATCATTAGCGGAACTCCATTCATAGTCATTATACATGTCTAGATCTTGCCATAAACTTTTTAAGACATTGAAATACTTGGTAATAGTATCTCCTAATTGTTGGATTTCACCAAGTCTTAGTTGGAGTTCATAGATTTGTGATTAATTATCAGAATCAGAGTACTTCTGGTTAATGTTCTCCCATAGTTCTTTTACTATCGCGTAGCACATATAATTTGAGCTGATGTCATCATCCATGGAATTTTCAACATTCCAGGTTGCAAACATAGTATCTGTGGTTGCTGGTGCCTTTTTGTCCCTTGTTAAATATCCAATTTTTCCTCTTCCTCAAATACACATATGAACAGATTGAGACCAGTGATGAAAATTGTCACCATTCAGCCTAATGTTGGTGATTTGAACAGAGGATGATTCAAAACTGAGAAAGTTAAGGTTTTTTAAAACATTGGTAGGGGTATGAGTAGAATTAGTAGAGGTCCCGAACATGTCAGACATGTTGGAAAAAGAACTTGCACTGTTTCAGAGAAGAAAGGTTCTAAAAAGAAACCTGCTAGGGTAAAAAAAATGGGTGGCGTCCAGGTTAGAAAGAAAGATAGATAGGCTCTGATGCCATATTTAAAATAGAGAGAATAGGATTAGAATTTTCTGATTTGTATTGCCACACATAGAAATTATTACAAGTAACCTATTTACAGGCTCTACATAGAGTGAATAAGGAAAATAATCTTATCAAAATAATTTAAATTAGAAAAAATCTACAGCTATCATCTTATATTTACTGCAATTGCGCAGTGTGTACAGTTAGGAACTCCTATAATTCAGCTAACAGTAATTAGCTAATTTTTGGTCAACTCCTTTATAGGATCAATTTAAGTTTTAATATAAAAATCATATTACTTAATAATGAACTTTTTCAGAAAATATCTTTTGCTTTTAAAAAGGAGAAGACATTTTTTAAGAAAATTGCCTTATTTTTTATTGACTTGTATGTCCTTTTTCATTGACTAAGCTATTTTTCGCTAAATGAACTCTAGAAAATACAAAAAATATTTTCAAAAAGTCATTTTATGAGAAATAAATGGACCTGTGGTTTTAATAGAAAATTTAGTTTCAAGTTAAGATAAGATCATTATATTAAAAATTGTAAAATAATTAATTAGAGTTGCTTCTTTTTATTATTATTATTATTATTATCTTACTAGCTCTTAAATCATAGTCTCATACTTTTATTCATTCTTCAAATATAATTATTTATACATTTTAATTTAATTATTAGTATTTAAAATTATATTTACATGTATGGATAATATAAATTATAATGTATTTACATGCTAAAATTCGTGTTGATCAAATCAATTATTTTAAATATTAGTCTGATAGATTTATAAAATATCATATTTTTATAATAAATTATTTAACAAAATTGATTTTATCTAATAATTTAATTTTATATCTTTTTATGCTAACAAATATTAATTTAAAAATATAAATATAATTAAAATAACTTATTATAATAAAAGCTTATTTTTAAATAATAATAAATTAGTAATTTATTTTTAGATATAAATATTTAAATTATATAGAAATTATTACATCTAATAATAAAATAAAATAATGTAAAAGATACCCGAGCCCGAATTGAACTTGAACCTAAACCTGACCCTGAAATGGCCTAAACTTGAAATTGCTTGAACCCGAAATCACTCGAACTTGAAATGACTCAAGTCCGAAACAAACCGAGCTCAAAATAGCCTGAACTTGAAATGATCCAAACCTAAAATATTTTGAGAAAATTACAAAGAGACCCAAGGTTGACCAACTTTTAAAACACACCCAAAAAGAATTTTCTTTTCAGAAACAAATGGCAATAACATCATGCATGACTTTTATGCGTCGAGACATGGTCATTAACTTAAACTTGATGGATCCATTAATATGCTAGAAATGTTATCATCATCATAATATCCCATAAAAATGACATTGATATGAAACCTATGAACATGTGACATAAAAATTATATGAAATGCATACAACATATTTAACATGAAGAATGAACAACCTAGGGTAATTGGAAATGGTTAGAATAAAGAGAATCATAGATTAGAACAAATCATACTTAGTCTAAAATGCATGAAAACAAGTTTTTATTTTTTTTATAGAAGTCTAAAATGCACGAAAACAAATTTTTGCATAAAAATTTGATTTTTTATGAAACTGTAAACAAAAATCATCAAAGAACATCAAATTAAAACCGTCAAAGATCATAGCTCAAGATTTGGCTATAAACATGGTTATTATACCTTTGGCATAACCATCACCTAAGCATGACTTAGGATCTTCAAGCTCGCATGAGAAGAAAAGAAATATGCAAAAGAAAAAAAAGCTAAAAAAAAACAAGAAAACTATCTTTAAAGACACTTAGATTATCTTTATATTTTTCTTTGTTTTATTCTCTCTTTTTCCTTTCTTTTTGCTTTTTTTTTTATATTGGTAGTTTAGTTGAGAAAGATGAATTCCCCTTATTATGAATGTCTAAGAGGGTTTCAAACCCATTTGGTTGATCATTTTTCATCCTCGTGCACCCATACTCTCTATTTGACACCTCATGCAAGTTTGCTTGCAAGCAAACTATTTAAACACCAAGATGCTTTGGTCAAGGGGCAAGGACATTCCAAATAGGGCAAGGAGTTAGCTGGTCTTAGTGGACAAGCTTACATGCATGCTTCTAAGATGGTAGCTATCTTAAAATAAGATAATGTTAAACCAATGCATGAAAGAGTTTTTAACTCTAACCCAAAATAACATCCCATTACATTTCAACCAAACTCGGCTTAAATAGTTGGAAATAAATCAGATTACATGCCATTTGGTTGCCAGCATGGTTAGTAAGCCAAAATAATAGCACATTCAAAGTGAAAAGACTCCTTATGCCTAGTTTTTTTACACTGTATTGATATATAGGATGATGTATCAATACCTTATGGGCCAATGTATCATTATACTATGAATTGCATCAATACAAAGGCTTCTTTCAGTAGCTAAAATTGGTTTGGCTAGATAATGTGTCAAGACATTGATAAAATTTACTAATAAATGCACATGATTTGCATGAAAAGTCATGTTTTGATTTCCCATATGTTTCCACTTGTTTAATCTAGCCCGTGAGCATCCTAAGTCTCATAATTGAGTGCTCGAGTGTCAAAATTTGATTAGCAATGAGAGAGAGGTGCATTTTTATTAGAGGACTCCTTGCATTTAGTTTGTTCATAATGTATTGAGACATAGGATGATGTATCGATACCTTATAGGCCAATTATCATTACATTATGAAATGCATCAATACAAAGGCTTCCAAGTAGCTAAGATTGAGTTTTGGCTCGATGATGTATTAATACATTAATAAAATTTATCAATAAATGCATGTGATTTGTATAAAAAGGTCATGTTTTGATTTTTCAAATGATTACACTTGTTTAATGTAGCCCGTGGGCATCTTGAATCTTCAAATTCAGTGCTCGAGTGTCAAACTTTGAATCGTAATCAGAGAAAAGTGCATTTTTATTAGAGGACTCCTTGCATCTAATTTTTCCATAATGTATTAATACATAAGATGATCTATCAATACCTCATGGCCCAATGTATCTTTATACTATGAAATGCATCAATACAAAGGCTTCCTAATAGCTAAAATCGAGTTTGGCTCGATGAATATTAATGAAATTTGTCAAAAAATGCACGTGATTTGCATGAAAAGGTCATGTTTTGATTTTTCAAATGTTTCCACTTGATCGATATAGCTCGTTTGATCCTCAATCTTCAAATTGAGTGCCCCAGTGTCAAAATTTGATTGACAATGAGAGAAGAGTGCATTTTTATCGGAGGACTCCTTGCACCTAGTTTTCCATAATGTATTGATAAATAGGATGATGTATCGATACCTTATGGTCCAATGTATCATTACACTATGAAATGCATTAATACAAAGGCTTCCTAATAGCTAAAATCAAGTTTGGCTCGATGATGTATCAATATATTTATGAAATTTATCAATAAATGCACGTGATTTGCATGAAAAGGTCATGTTTTGATTTCCCAAATGTTTTCATTTGTTCAATGTAGCCTATAGGCATCCCAAATCTTCAAATTGAGTGCCCAAGTGTCAAAATTTG
Source organism: Adansonia rubrostipa (assembly GCA_038381775.1). NCBI lineage: Eukaryota > Viridiplantae > Streptophyta > Magnoliopsida > Malvales > Malvaceae > Adansonia > Adansonia rubrostipa. Next base: position 25,231 of record JBBYHM010225363.1, on the reverse strand, counting down.
ATTAACGATGAGAGAGAGTTGCACTTTTATTAGAGGACTCCTACCCAGCACTACTGGTTTGAGAGGGCCCTGAATAGAATAAGGTATCCACGACAAATTGCCTAAACAATAAGAAGGTCTATTTCAAATAAGCTACTTAAAATAATACTCCCCTATCCCATTTAAATTATCACATTTATAATTTTTTTCGTCAACATTTTCAAAATTTGACCTCTTTTATTTTAGTATTTTCATTAATTAAATTTTATAAAATGTATATTTAAAATGTATTTCATTTAAAGTTTATAAGAAAATTGTTTCTTTTTATTTTTTATCAATTTAGATCATATTTATAATATAACAAGATAAAAGTTATTGGATAAGATGTCATAACATGAATCTTTGTGTATAAAATCTCTTACGACACGTAGAGTAATATATAAATTTAATTATATTTCAAATTCAACTATAAAATAAAATCATTATATTTGAAATTTGAAAATATAATTTATTAACTTATCAAAGTTTGGATGACCACATCGTTTTAACTTACTAGAGATAACATTAAATTGAATCGATTTTGCAGTCTTACTAACTTTAAAATCATGCGTATCTCTTTTGTCTACGTTATTTTAATTATAATATTTAATATATGCTAGGAATTTTCTTAACAATAACTAATCAATTCTCTTCTTTTCATTTCCATATACCGTTTAACATTTTTTAGGATCAATTTAAGTATTTAACAACTAGTTAAAACCTAAATAAGTTTTAATCTAAATATTAAAGTTTCGTGATATGTTGAAAAAAATTCGTTTTGTGATTATTACGTTTAAAGTTTGCGAATTTTTTATGTTTAGGATTAAACTATATTTGTTCTATGAATTATGGGAAATTATTTCATATCGGTTGATAGGGTTTTTAGATTTTATAAATAAAATTAGTAAAAAGATATGTATTTTTGAGTATAGCAAAAAAAGTTAATTAAAAATAAAAAATAAAACATATGGCAATATTTTAACCCATTTTGAAATTAAAAGTTTTCACTGTCTAATGTATCAAAGATGAACTTATGAATTATATAATCATCATTAATGATTTTAATTAAACTAATAGAATTGTTAAGAGTAAAGATTTTTTCTCCTAAGGTTGTAGTTTCTACAACTTTGTTAAGGGACATAGTTTTCATTTTAAAATAATCTTTCATATTTAAAAAAAAATTGTAGAAATAAATTACTAATAAATTACTTCTTTGTTTCTTAATAAAAGATCACCTATTAAATAATTAAAAGAATTATTTTATTAACTTTAAATAATAAGTTTTTTTAATATATTCAACTCTTTAGAGCTAATAATCTTTTGGCCTAGTGATTAGAAGTGAGTTAGAGTTGATATATAAGCTTGGGTTTAATTCTAAGTATTTCCCCCTCTTCCCCGTTAATATTATCAAAAATAAAAAATCATTTGGGAATAAATATATATTGTTAAACTAATTAAATTTTTGGGTGGAAATCTTTTCTATATTGAATGGTCAGTTTGATAATTTAATAAAACCCGTGAATAATGGTTGAAATAATGAATAATTTTATTAATAAAAATACAAGCTTTTCCCACTTAATACATAAAACAATTTTTCATCAAACAATACATAAATCATATTTGGATGATAAAACTCAAAATTAAATTTTCTTTTCAATAAAATTATAATTTTATTATATTTTCAATTTATATAAATATGGACTTGACTCCTCTCCAATCCAAACAATGAACTGGGGAGGCCAGTCCATTTGTAAGATGATAACAACTATTTTAGATGATAATAAAGGGTTAAGATTTGATTAATATAACTTATCACCAGCCAACATGTAAAACACCCGTGAATCAATACTAAATGTGTTTATTCTCTGTTAACTAGGTTTTCCTTTTTATATTTTATTTTTTATATTTTATTTTTTTTTTACATGTTCAAATTGACAATGGGACACTAACATAGCCCACTGCTTCAAAGCTTGAATAACCAAAACTTTTTTCTGGTGTAACACGAAAGGTATAAATTGCATCTGCTTCAATTGCATTCATTGAATAACCATAAGTATCAAACTCAAAATCACATATTACAGAATATGAGAAAATCTTCCTTATGCCATAATTAATGGGCATGACAGATGCCAAGCATGATGTGTCATTGTAAAAAACTGAAGCCATCTCCCTGTCCAAAACAGTCAAACACATGTCTACAATGTTGTCCAAAACAGTCAAAAACATCTCTACAATGTAAATACAGTTGTTGCTGATAATTGATTCGGTAGAAGGAGGGTACACTATTTTTTAAAGATTTTTCCTACAATTTTAAGGTTTTTAGTCGAAAAATAGCACTAGTTTTTTCGAACTGGAGATTTTTTTAGTTTCGATTTACAGGTTTTTTTTTTTTTTAATCAAAGTGCTTTGTTTGTTATATGTGATAAGTTTTATTAAATAAATCTCAATCTTTTATTATCATTTAAAACAAGTGTCATTATCTTAAAAATAGACCAACCTCTTCAATCCAAAGAATGAAATGAAAAGGAGCGAGTCCATGCAAATATTTAACATAATCAATTATGAATATACGAGTAAAACTATTACTCGTACACTGTACATTGCAGGGGATTAAAGCATCTTATCATTAAATAACTCATACATAGTATGAGTCACAAATTAAAGTAAAATAAAATTAAAAAAATTATTAACGAAAAGTCAAATTTGACAAAATAAATGAGTTGATGTAGTATAATTCAAGAGAAAAATAATACGTGGGTTTCAAAGAAAAAAAAAGTTCATAAGCAATTATTGAGATAAAACCTGTTAAGACATGAATCTTTATAATATTTTGAGGAAATGACCTATACAACACGGAGGGCATTTTTGTTTCATAAAAACCTTTGGGATGAAGGACTTCATATTACTTTGATCTTCACCATACTAACTAGAAGAATCACCTTAAAGTTAGTTCATTTAAATAATTTTAGATACGATATGTTTTATAAATATATAAATCATATAATAAATATAATATTATACATTTATAATAATTAACATGATATATTTAATACGTATCATATTTATGTTTAAAAATTTAATAGTTTCAATAATTTATATTGTGCTTATCAACACACAAAGAACACAAAATACAACATTAATACTGAAATTTCTTAGATTTAAGTGACCAATTTATAGTTTTTTTTTTTAATACTACCAATTTTGAGTTTTAAAAGTGAGGTGAAGTGGCTTTTTATAGGTTTGAGTGTTGATAAAAGAAACAATGTTGTTTGGTCGTGTGACTGCCGTAGCATTTCTCATTTTATAATACTCTTTTTAGATTAATTTTAAAATAATATATATTTTTATTTAAATATATTAAAAATTAAATTTTAATCATTAAAATTAAAAACGCAATATTGTATAAATTAACATAAAATATTAGAAGAATAAATGTTGTTTACTATTTGTTACATCATATGGCTGTGTACTGGTTAAAATCTTCTTGTCTATCAGTGTACTTTAGGATAATGAAACAAATTTCATTTATACAAAACTAAAATTAATTTATTCTACGAAATCAAACTATAGACCAAGTGGAAGAAAGTAAAGGACAAGGCATGAGAAAGGTAGAAGACTTGAGTTGAGAAATGAGCCTAATAATTGAGGATGAAACAGCTCATCTACATTCGAAAATGGGGAAGGGGTAAGCTTTGGGGTGAGAAATTGAAGAGTCCCACATTTAAAGCATGGTGGCCGAGCAACGTGGCTTCTTCAGACCCATGATTTAGCTCATATATATATATATATATATATATATATATTTGAATAGGTTTTCGGTCCCAAAGAAAACAACGCCAAAATGGTTTTTGATTCTGATAAGGTTAAGGTACTTTTATTTATCATTGTTATGAACATTTATGAATTGGACAAATTCGAAATTCTCTGTATTTTTTTTATCAAAACATCTTTTCCGAATTACTTTCCTAAATATATCTTCTTTCCTGGGGAACCAAAGATGCCAATTTGAAATTAGGTAATTGAGCCAATTTTTACTGTCTGTTGGGCCATGCCATTCAGGGTCAAGTCCAAATCCTGTTTAAAGTGCATGTATTCAGGTCATTGTCACTATGAGTGCATGAATGTTTTAAGAATTTAGGCTGCAAATACGCAGTTTTGGGCAAATGTTGATTGCTAACTATTTTGATGATTATAATTTAGACTTGAAGGTGAGCCGCATGGTAGCTAGGATAGGACCATGTCACTATCTAGTAAACGTCGGTGTCTCACTGGATTGCCCCGTCAGGACCTCAATCTCTGTCTGCACCGCCGGAATCACGAATTCGGTCCTTTCAGGAATTAGTCCATTTTATTTGTTTAATGCAATTGACAAGCAAGTACAGTCCACTTGATCGAAAATTAGTCTGCCTCCATTGATCTGGACCGTTCAACCCCTCAATCGTCCAGCTGCCAAAAATAAAATATAAAAAATAAAAAGGAGGGTGGGAGGGAAGAAAAAGACTCTGGGCCATGGAAATCATGTAAGAAGATCAAGTGAAGATAAGCCATGATCTATTCACGTTATGGGGATATCAAGCAAGAAGTTTTTAGAATTCAATGTTCCTAAAGCATATCTCGAAGAGAAGCCACGACTTTGATGTGACATAGACCTCGACTGCCCGCCTAAAATTTGGTCAGATTTTGTTTAATTTTTTTAATTTGGGCGGTTAAATTAAAATAAATTATTATTTATTTAATAAAATAATAATTTTATTTAAATTTAATTAAAATTATAAATATTAAAATAAATATAAGTTTAATATTTTTAATAATAATTTAAATTTACGAGTTAAATTAAATTTAAATTTACATAAAATATTTAAATTTTTTTGAATCGTAACTGTCACGGACTCGAACTTTAGTCTAGCAAACCGCGCAGCCGTAGGCTTAGGATTTGTTTCCTTATATGCCTAAGTCAGCCTAAAAACACTCAAAATGAGAATCTAAATTCTTCAAAGGCACTGAAGCTAAAAGTTTAAAAACAAAAAAAAAAAAAACACAAAAAGAATAAAGAGAAATGTTCAAATGTATTTCTCAAGTATTTGATGATACAAATGAAGCTGGGGAGACCTCTATTTATAGTTGAATTCCTCATACATCAATGGCTCAGATTAAATCTAATGGGCGGCTAGGATTTACACTTATCTGTAAAATCTAGAATCCCAGATGAATTTAAACTTTAATAACTTTATCTTTATCTAAATAAGTTGGAGTAGTTGTTTTTAACTGTATCTCTAGGCTTCATCTTAACTACAAACATTTTGGGATTTAGAAAAGGAAAATACAGTATGCGCATGCACTCAAAAATAAAAAAATATATATAATATTTTTTTATTTAATAATAGTATTGAGCATTCAATTTAAAAAAAAAAAATTAATTAGTTTGAAGAATGATTTTGACTTAGAAATTAATTAGTAAATGAATCTATACTTCAATAAAAAAATTTTGACTTACAAAATAGTTTTTTTCACAAAGGTATAATAATTACTATATTCACTTACAAGGATTGCATTAATTAATTTGAAGAATGATTTAAAGGAATACAAATTGAAGATTTTTGCTACATTGATGCGAAAGTCACCCTTTTCAACATTACTATGGAATTACTTCTACTCGACTGAACCTTAATTTTTTTTTTTTTTAAGATTCACTAGAGTTATTCATGGATTAAATCAGGTTAAATGTATTTATTTAAGATTTCATTCGGCACATAAAATTTACAAAATTTTTTATTTTTTTAAAACATAAAAAAATGATAAAATAATTTTATATTAATATGTATTATTTTATAAATAAATATAAATAATTATTTGTTTATTCGATAATAACTAAATCAAATCAGATAAATTTAAATTTAAGGTTTTCAGGAGTATATAAGATATGGTTTTTTTTTTTCGCAAGAGTAGGTAATTTTTTTAAAAAAATTATTAAAAATTATAAAAAGACAAAGTGGGTGAAACAATTTTAAAAAAAAAAAAGAATTATTTTGTTTTAAAAAGTAAAGGTATTTTTTAAAGGATATTTTAAATTCTAAGATATATTGAAAAGTTGATTAGATTTTTTGAATAGTTATATTTTAATAGTGAAAGACTTAATTTCTTCTAATTTCATTTTATATCTATCATTTTAATTTGACTTTTATTTAATTTCATTAATTGAATTATATCTATCATTTATTTAAATCTCTTGACAGATCTTAGATAAATTATTTCTGTTCCCTCTTAAGGTTTTCGCAGAAAATCTGACAGTTAGAAAAGATGTTTAAAAAAAAAAAGCTTTACCGTCTAAATGAAAATAAATAATTTTTTTCTTATTTTCACTTATATATTTCTTATTATTTCATTCATTTTTTTCTTATAATCTCATTAGTTTTAAAATTATTGACTGAGTTAGTATAATAAATCAGAGACTAGTTTAATTGATAAATTGAGAAAATAAATAAATTAAATAAAAACTTCCGTATTAGTAAGAATATATTAGTATTTTCTTTCTTTATTATGTTTTAAAATTAAAATTTGTGGTTATTTTTTCTTCTTTATAATAGTTGTAACATGTGTCATTTAAGTTAATTCCACTCTCTCTCTCTCTCTCTCTCTCTATATATATATATATATATATATATATATATGTTTCTTTTAGCACTTTCCATCATCCCAAAATAGGAAGGTCCACAATATCCTAGATGAGTATCATTGTGTCGAAAAGCGATGGAAAAAAAATTATTGGAGGACCACCCAATGAAATAAAATGCAAACTTGACTTTGGCTTCTCTCATAAACTATACAATATGGCGACAGGCGACAAGTAGCTGGAAAAGAAATAAAGGTTTAATGAATTTCTATAAAACAATAGTAACTTTTAGTGAATCGAGATTTAATTATATCTATTATTAAAATTAAAACATCAATCATACTTCTTCTCGCTTCTTGTTGTTTTGGCTTTCATGGTTGACATTCAACTTGTGGTGAACGTGCAATATCAGTACTTACAGGGCATATATGAATTAATATATTAATCGGTATTTAATGATATTAATTAAAATGATATTTATAAAAATTATAATTAATATATTATTTTTTAAATTCAATATAAGTAATATATTAAATATAATTTTCTAAAATAAGTTTTAATTAATATTTATAGAGATGCGTTAACTGAACTCTGAAAACAATCGCCAAAAGAGTTCACCGACAAACATCCATTCAAAAAGAATAGTGAAGGTATTTTTTCTCCCAACTGTTCAAGGCTTGAAATAATGCCCTTGACTGCCTGTGTACGGTAGTTGGGGATGCATGTGAAGGTAAGAACTGTTCAAAATGGGAAAAAAATGATATTTTGTAATTGTTAATGATACCGTAAATATTTAAATTTATCCGCATCTTTAAATTATTATCAAAACTCAAGTCGTTTAGAGTTTTTTGTTTTTGAACAAGTTCCGGCCATGATTTATTGGAGAAATTATTATTTAAATTCTTTCAATTCTTAAGCTACAAGGCCAACCAATTAATTAACCTGTATCAAATTTTTTACATATCATACTTACATAGAAGCCTCCAAGTCAACCACTTTTTGTTTTTTCGTGAAAAACCATAAAGGCAAAACAAATAAAATTGAAAAAGATAGGGCCAGCAGAAGCAGCTGGTCCATGTTCGTTTTTCAATCTTCCAACAAATAATCTTGTTTCAATCGTCCGCCCCACATTTGTTTTTGCAAAGCGAAAAGAACTCATTATCCTCAATAAGAGTAATGTTCGGATAGAGGCTTAGCTCTTTTTCTCTAATAATGCTGATAAAGATTTAGAAGACTGGGATTTTAAAATAGAAAAGTCAATTCCCGTAAGCTATTTTTCCCTTTCATACTAAATTTTTAAATCACATTTTTTATAATTGAGACCTTTCCAATATTGGAATTCTAAGAGGGTCACAAATAGTTGATTTCCTACGAGATTTTTGGTGAGAATTTTTCTTGAATTCTACTAGTAGGACGGAGACTCTAGGGGAATGATTTTAAAATCAGTTATCGATATTTATTTTTGAATTAATTAATAAATAAAGATAATTTTTTTGAAGCTAAATAAAACTTATATTTTAATACAGGAATAATTTTTCATTAAAAATAAAATAAATCTGACAAAAAAGCTTATTCAGGAGAACAAAGTGTCCCTCTTGAACACTCTCGAGGTAAACAATTTTCTTTTGGAAATTCAACGGTAGGACGAAGAAAACCTAAGATTTTTGTTTATTTAAATATGAAAATCAATTAAGAATAAAATTAAAGAATAAAAAACCTTTAGTAAAGAAACTATAGGATAATACTAGATTTTGATTGATGCAGTCCTTAGGATGGCCATTTTGGACCTAACCTAATACCTTTCTATACGTAGAGCTCCTGAATTTTGTTCTGAAATATGGACCAAAACCTTTTCTTTAGTAACATTAGTTAAGTTTAAGATTATTTTAGAGATGAAAGATTTATATGTGAGTGATCACATCAAACAAAGAAAAAAAAAATATTAGTGATTACTCTTTATGTCTACCTATCGAGCTCCAAGACTTGCACATTATGATAGTTTAGTGACTCCACAGGACACTCAAAAGTCAAGCCATAAATTAGCCTTGTGATATCCTTAGTCTTAATGAATGGCCTTAATTTATTTAGTTATTTATTTATATTATTTTTAAAATTCCTTTCAGTGTTTATTCTTTCGTTTTATATTTTATTCATCTAATTCAGCGCATTCTAAGGTTTGTTATCATTCACGCACTGCCACTCGTACAATACCTGTTGACGTTTTTTCTGACGAGGATCAACAATGCTAGGATGAGGACCTCCAAAGAAGGAAGAGAAGGTAAAGGAGGCGCTGGATGTGGACCTTCGACACACATTCTAATGTCCAAGTCAATTTTCAAATCAGAAATGTGCAGAGTAATATTAGGATTCTAGAGGTTTTACCTAGCTAGGATATTCAAACCTTTGAGAATTTACTGTCGGGCGGCCACGTGTTGTCAGAAGGATGGCTAGGCATCCTTGGCGAGATACGAGGAGTCGTTGAGTTTGTTCGGGGATAGATGCAGAGATTAAGTGAGCTGTCTAAGGGTATTAAGGAACAAGCAATGGGACCTGTGCTTCACTTGAGGTTAGACATTATAATTGTCCTTAGTCCATTAAATGTTGTCAAAGTGAAAGAAGTCCAGGCCATGCATATTATAAATATGCATAAAATATTCAATAATATTAAACATGTGCAGCAGAAAGTAAAAAGAGATATACTTAGATTTTTTCAGGATCTTTGGTAAAGATGTGCATGTAATTGATTTTAATAACTTAAATCAAAGATCTGTTAGATACTCAGAGATTTATAATTCTGACTGTGCCGATCCCTGCATGATTGTTGCCATGGCTTGATTACTTCGCTTTCTTTTGAGGCCACAAGCAGCATAAGCATCTTGCCTTTAACTATGATCTATACAGATGTCTGTTAAAGCCTTCATGAGGTGTAGTGGTTATCTAATGCCAGCTAAAAAGCTTGAGAAGCCTTAACCAAAAGGTAGGATACAATCACTTTCAATCTCATGCAACAAAAACAATTCTAGAAAGCTGATAAAAAAGTTGTAAGGATGTGAAATAGCACTGTAGGGAGGCCGTAAGGGTGTGGCAATGGCAGTGTTTAGCCTACCATGGATGGTGGCTACTTTCTTTAATGCTGGAAAATTGTTTTTCTCATTTCTATTAGATAAATAATGATTCCAAATTTTTGAAAATTAAAAAGGTACAAAAAGCTTAGGGAGAGCTAGGGATTACGCCAACCTTCGTAAAGATCTCGGTTTTTTAGTGCATAAGGTTTTTTGATAGCCACATTAGCCAAAACCCTTAAAGATGTATATATATACATCTAAAATTAAGTTTGGCTTAATTGATGGTTCAACCAAGCCTAATACTATCAAATATAATGGGTGGTGCCACTTTTTGTGTTTCCATAGGGTATCTAAGTGAAACTATTTTATCTAGTTCATTTAAGACTGGGCTTAAGCATTAACTATTTAATATTTAAGCTTAATCCAACACCAATAGGGCCCACTGTTGTTGCATTTAACTAATATCAAGTTTAAATAGGATTTGTTCAAAATAGGGCCCATTACACTTAATAATTAAGACTTTTAGACCAACCTCTTTTTGCATGCAAGAATATTTAATTCTTAATTAAATTTCTCGCATATGTAAAACAATTTTACTTCATGAAAATACTATTAAAGAATTATCAAATAATTATTTAATTTGTCAAAAATAATTATTCGACCCAAAATCAAGATATCCTTATTTACGTGCCTACTATTAGACAAAATCTCGATAAGATATACTTATTTTTACTGCCACACTAATATATCTCTAATTAGATTTCTTAAATCTAATTTATATCTTTAATAATATATAATTGAACTAATTCAATTAAATCCTCTGCATTTTGCCTTTTATTTAATTAAGTCATACTTAATTAAATTCTAAATAATCTAACAAATCATCTTATTTTGTATGACCCATTAGGTTCCCAACATGTTGACAATGAATATAATTAATTTTACTAATTACATTCATAGATGAAGAGGGAGATCAAGCAATCAATCATGACCACCCAAATGCTAAAAATCTAAGATGACCTCGAAGAAATCTTTTAGTAACCAACCTTGCAGTGTAATTTGGTCATTTCACCAAATATCCAAGAAAGGCCATGAGCATTATGTAGTGTCTACTCATGTATTAATCTATATTAGTTTTTTCAACAAATGATTAACCTTATGAATTTGGAGAAACTATTTCTTTTAAATTCCTCATGCATTAGCCAAGGACTTTATCAAATTAACCAAAGCTAAAAACATATGAGATATGTCTCAAATGTCACTTGGAGTGGTGACTCCTTTTTCGATCACTCATTCATCTCTATAGGCTTTATGTCACACACAAAACCATCATACCATACACATCCATCTATTGTGGACTCATTCGTGATGAAATTAAAGCATGACACTCCCCATACAAGATGACTTAGTATCAGACGTTAGAGGACTAGCAAAACTATTGGTATACAGGAGCATTTCCATAGACAATTGAGTGACAATACCACATAAACTTCTCACACGGGCCATGTTTAACAAACTTGTTTCCATAAAACAACCACCCATATGCCATTCCAAGTATCTAATATACTTGAACCCATAAGACTGGTTGCATACTCCACAAGTAAGAAGGCATAGCACATGCTAGTCTTTGAGAATTGCTAATGCCCCATCTTGGCAATGCAATGACTAAGAACAATTTTAGGAACATGACTTTTATGCATAAAGATTTCATAACTGTAACTCAATAAAATTCCTTTACAAGGCCAAATATTTTTCATGGGTTTCTACTAATTACTAGTTTATGATTGTCATTCACACTACTACCATGAAAAAAAACCTTGTATGACTTGATAAAGTGATTGATTTGCATTATTAACTAATATAGGTCTCATCCAAGCTGATTGGTTTTAGGGCGTACACTAATAAATGATGTGATTGTCCCTTAGTCTATTAAATGCTATGCCATTAGACCCTTTTGGTTTGGTTAAATAGGGTCATTTATTGGGCCTTATGGTTGGCCCTTATTGGGCCTCAGTTCAAGGTAGGCTTAAGAGTTATGGCTCAACGATTATTTTTTTAGCAAGATAGAGGCCACAAAATGCCTCCTTCCTTACTAATTTTTCCAATAGTTGTGAGAGGCTATAAGAAAAAAAAAGAAAGAGAAAAAAAAGAAAAAAATTAAGGTTTTCATCAATGTTATGGATAAAGAAATTTGGCAATCATTTTAGGGATAAAAAGTAATAAAAGCTATATTGATTTTTTAGAGAGTCTTAAATCATCAATTTTTGAGAAAATTTTCTTACAATTAAATTGGGTAGTTGAAGAGATATTCAATACGATAGCTAACACCTGTTACGTAAGGAATAACCTACGTGATAAGAAATGGCTGGCTATGACTACCAGGAAGATTAATGGGATATTAGGTGTTTGTGCATTTTTTACTATAAATTGGGTTGTCAGGTGAAAGCTAAAAAGTGTGTGTTATTAGGGATATCAATGTGGCAGTTAAGGATATCAAACAATTAGGAATGGGCATTTTTCTTAGAATATAATGTAACAATCATAGTGGTTTTTGGTCGTTCTATTGTTGTTAGAAGAAAGAGCGATTAAAGTAGTGTTTTGTGGTTATTTTTGTTGGCCACTTGAAATAGGTCCTATGTTTTCATTCGATGCTATAACATGGGTTCATAGGTGAGTTGATCTTTACTCTTATTGTGTCGAGTTATGGCTTCAATAGGGATATATGGCTTGGTCTATAAAGGGTGTCCATAAAGAGGAAGGCTTAGGTTGGGTAGAGATGTCCTAATGCATTCCTTAGCCTTCTCTGTATAGGCAACCAGCTATGCCCATGTTGTGTTATTAAGGGAAAGATCTCACCTTTAACTCCTAGTTTTTCCTCAAAATAGACCGTGTTGGTGTTGTCATTGCTTTGTTGGTTGATGTCACAACATGCCCCTAGCATAAACTAAATCTCTCAGATAGTAACACACGTGACATAAAATAGGTGTCTTTAGGTTACCCCTTGATTGAGATTTAAATTAGACATGATGAGATGATAGCAGGGGAAGGACCATCAAGCAAATCTTTCATCCAACTGGTCTTAGATGGCCACCATATTGTAGCTGAAGACTTAGAGTCACCATCGATTATTTTAGGCTAAGCGTAATCGGATACCTATTGAAAAAAGTAGTTCAAGTTATAAAACTCAAAACATCAATTTCAAGGTCTAGGAAGTTGAAAGATTCATCAGTAGGGCTCAGGGATTGGTAACGTGTAGGGAAGGATTACCACCCCCATGACGCCCGAAATCAGTACCTAATAACCATGTCTTACATCAGTTTTGATTTTTTGGTTTTGACTTATCATTATTTTGATATAATTTCTTTTTAATGCATGAATTTTGTATAAAAATTGTATATCTGGGTTTAAGAAAAAAATTTAAATCATATATGTACCCCAAAGATGCGAAGGACATAAGGATTTTTTTGACGGAAATGATCTTTGGATTTAATTTTAAAATCAAATATTTTTGTGCCAAGCATTGGAGAGATAATGATGCAAAACATTGCCTTATAATTTAAACAAATGGTTTAGAAATATGAATACAGAATGGGTATCACAAAAAGAAATGAGTTAGTTAGATGAAAAAAATATAATAATATCCTATAAAAAGATAAAAACATAAAAGCTGAAAAAGAAGGGACAGTTGGAATGTGTCTCATAATTGTCTTTGATTATTTAAGAGTAATTGAGATGACAATTTTGAGATGCATTTGGACTTGCTGGTTGCTTGAGGTGTAGAAAAAATAGTTTCAATTAAAAGGTTGAGGGAAGTCTAGGAAAAAGAAAATTTAAATTTTTGAGTGAAAAATAAGGTTAGAATATCTTTTGGGAAGACGGGGTTGGAGTATCCCTAATAATGAAAATTTTACTAATTTTTGAAATTTGAATGAAGGCTTTAAAAGCAAAGTTGCAGTATCCCCTTGGAGCATGATGTTGGAGTATTTCCAAGAGAGGAAATTGAATGCTTCAGAAAAGTAGTTTGGTGAAATTAGTCTAGTTTTCCTGAGTCCAAAAGCAGGTGACAACTTTACGTTGTCCCTTTGTTTCAAATTTAGAAAAATAATTTGGTGGGCTGAAATAGCCTAAACAAAAGACAAATCACTGATCTAAGGGTTTCAAACAACCTTAATTTGAAAAATCATAATTCTTTCATTTAAAATGATTCGAGGGCAAACAAGATACTTTAGAAATGTAATTTAATGCATTTAGGGAAAAATATAATAAAATTCATGGAAATAGTTTAGGGTTCAAAAATGATTTTTTCAAGTTATGACTATAGTGTTGTTAAGGGAAAAACAGAGGAGCTTTTCAATTTTTTTGGGTTTCTTAGGACTAAACTTGAGCCATGGACATCCTAACGTTCATGATAAAACAAATGGGTGACATGGGCTTCACGAGATAATTTACACAATCTTAAAGCAATTTAGGGCAAGAAATAACCCGTTAACCACATCATGAATAAGGGTATTAAACTCAGGATCAAGACATAAATACTTTAAAACAAGTAAAAAGGTTATTTTATTTTGGAAACCGGAATCTTTAACCTTATTTAACCATGAATCTAAACATGGCAAGCTTGATCTTTCCCCAAGATTGGAGGACCAATTGATAGAAAACATTAGGTCCATATTAATCCTTACTTTATTGAAGTTAATGTGGACCTCACTTGAAGGTGGTAATCATTTATCAAAAAAAATTTCAAATCATATATATTTTTCTAAATAATATTTTATTTTTAATAGACGCGTAAACATATTGCATGAATAATTGAATGATATCTAAGATGTAAAATGAAGAAAAGTTTTACTTATATGCGTGTATAGAACAAAAAAAAAACACAAACACCTACACATGCTTAAAAGCCTTTTATCTTCTTTTCTTTTCACTTTAAAAGCAATAACTTTTGTCTTTCTTTTTTTTTTTCAAAACTTCTCTCTTTAATCTATTATTTAAAAGTTAAAAGCAACAAACAAGAAACTATTCCCACACTTTGCAACAAAAAATAAAGGGTATAATAGTAATTTTATCAAAATATAAAAGAGTTAGGCTATGACGGATGGTTTAAAAGCACAGAGGATATAAGTGTCACAGCAAAGGGTTATGTGTCAAACTTTAAAGTACAAAGGAAAAATAGACTTTTTTTTAGACAACCAGTTATTCTTACAAAACCCAAGTTGATAACTACTCATGCTACAAACAAGTTAATCAAACAAGAAATAAAAACAAAAAAAAAAGTCCAAATCCGTAACAATTAAGGTAACAAGAAAGGTTCAAAGAAAGTTTACCCAGATTTTTAAAGTTGTCCTTTCTCTTTGCTTCATGCTTTCTTTTTCATCCAATTCTTTTTTTTTTAAACCAAAAATTTTTTCTTGCCCTCTTCTCTTAACAGTGCTCTTTTTAATAGTATTTTTTCTTTATCCAAATATGGCCTAATCGATTTTTTTGCTCATTCCTTGAAGCTTGTCCTTTATTTGAATTGGCAGGATTCACCTTCTGCCTGATGTCTTCTCCCCTTATTATTATTTTGGAAGTGTTGATTTCTTTGTTTGGAGCTTCAGTTACAATCGTCCCATGCTTTTATCTTTTTTTTTCTGTGCATTTCATATTAAAATTTTCATTATAATATTAAGGATATTTAGATAAAGTAAACTTAAATATATAAGTCCAATTCTCAATTGATTGGCCCATTTTGTTTTAATTTTTTGGCCTAATTTAGAAAAGTCCAAATAAAGGTAGATTTAAATAAAGCCTAATTTAATTTATTTAAAATGACAAATTAAAATATCGACCTAATCGAATCCCATTTATGGCCTTGTCTCAAATTATCTTAAGACTTCGAATTTTAATAACTGGACAAACTATGTGTCTATATTTAGGATAAATGGAGTTGAGGTGGTGGGCGAGAACATAGTGCTACTGACATATGGTTCAGTTCTCTTTACTTTTCTTACTCACTGGGTGGTAAGTAAGTTGATCCATCAAGAATTCAGGGCACCTATTCTATTAGGGTAAGCTAGTATTGTAAGTTGTCCTTGTTTTCACATGTGACAATAGAAGTTATAGTATTGTGTATTTAAGTAGGATTAAGAATCTTTGAAAATATAAATAAAATTATCTTTAATTTGGTCCACAATACCTATTTATTATGCTTATTGCTTACAATTATTTTTCATGTACTTCTTATGTGATGTTTGTTACTACTAGTGATATATGTGGTATAAAGGTTATTCTATTTTATGGCATTGGCAAAGAAGTGTTGGTTTTTATTTTGACTTGTGTTTTGAAATTTGACATTTGATTTTACCTCTTTGTGGTTATTGGGAATGATTAACGTGGCAGTGGTGGGACTGTTACTAGCAGTTATGGAAGTATTCATTACTACTATGCAAGTGCTTACAAAATGTACCTTAGAAAGGCAGTGCACTATTTTGTGATGCAACCCTTGAAGGGTCTTCTTAGTCATCAGGGATCTACTATTATGTTAAAGGCTGGTTGTACCTAACTATTACTATCATGTTAGTATTCCTTATCCTAATCGTCGTGTGAGCCAAATTTTATTAGGCGAGAGGAGTGTTTGTCTTTTTGAACATAGGTTTCAAATAGGTTTCCATTTTTCTCTTCATTAGTTTTTTATAAAATGTTTAAAGGGTTATGCGATTGTGGCGGCATAACTTACCTATGTTGCATGGTCCATTATGGTTACCTATTTCATTGATTGTTTTAGTAAAATGGATATGCCATATTTTGCTTTGTTTCATAACCTATACCACTTAAAGAAGAAAGGTATCTATTGGTACTTGTAGCCATGGCATAGGAATATGGTGACCTATATTGAATATAACTACAATATCATGTGAACATATTTTTTTGTAGTGGATTTGCTAGTGGAGGATGAGTAGCCTTTTTAGGTGCAGTGGGGTGCCATTCCTTAAGATAAGAATAAAGACTTAGAGCCTATGAATGATGTAGAGATATCATATTTCAATTGGGTCATACTTTTAATTATATGCAAATAGTCATTGATCGAAATGTGTACAAGTAATGCTAAAAGGGTAGGACTTAATATGGTGGCACCAAAATTTAGTGTTCCAAAGATAAAGCTAGAAAGCATTCATGGCCTAACATGGGAAGATAAATTGGCAAAATAATTAACTAGTCGAATACTTGATGAGCCAATTATAAAGCCTAAGAGGTGTGGTGGTGTAGAAAAGTGTAGGGGTAAAGTGGTGGGTAGAACATATTGGGTTGTTGTTTATGCTCTTAAAAGATTCATTGTAACCATGACCTAGAGCAAGGCCTTAATCCCTGCATTAACTAGAATAGTGAAGTTAACATCCATGGCAGGCTAAAATCCTTGTTGTAAAAGAAGGATAATAGTGGAAGAGTCTGACGAGGAAAGCTTATCCGAAGGTAATCATCCTACTAGCTTACTTGTTATATTATGTTTCCGATAGGCGGGTCTATGTGGGACTAAGAACATAAGGAGTGGATATGTTGATATCATTAGTGATTCATAACAAGTGTTACAATATGTTAGAGTGAAGCTATCCATTAAGTCGTATGTTGCAGTTAGAAAAAACTCGTGAGGTTTTTTACAACTAGGCGAGATGTGAGTGAGATATTGTCTTAATGCCATTAAGGTGAATAATAAGGGTTGTGAGAGAGAGGTTGGGGACAAGGTTAAGAATTGCATTCTCCTTCATTGGCTCATGGCTTTTGGTTAACTCATGGGAAATGGTTTGCGTTCCATTGACTTTTTGAGTTAAATCATGATGTGAACAAAAAACAAACAAGATGCTTAGATACTTGTTGCTATATTGTTTTAGCCTTTTGATGGCACCTATAGGGTGTGTTGTATTAATTAGTTTGTTCCCATTTTTATAGATTTGGCTATGGATCCTTTATTTGCAAAGCTGATAGGCATGGATAAGTCAAATACAAAAAAATCTACTTTGACTTCAAGTGGGCATGTTCCCAAAAAGGAAAATTTGAGTTGTATTTCTATGCAACCTATATAAAAGAAAGGTCACGTCTCACCATTGGTTAGAGAGAGAGCTTTAGTTGTGACGAAGCTTACCATTGCTATTAGGAAAATGGAAAACAAAAAAGCGTTGACAATACTAAAAAAAAAGAAAGACAAAAAATTTGAGAAGAAATCATAAGTTGTTATGGTGACATAAACAAGTAGAGTAGTTACACCTATACGGTGGTAGTAATGCAGCTCGATTAATGTTTAGCTCACTTGTTGGTGGCTCAGATATTTTGATTGAGCTTGGTAAAGGATCTAATTGGCAAGCTCATTGTAAAATGGATGTTCCTTTAGATTTTTCCAAGATAGTGTCTTGGGCATAGCAAGTTGTCCCCTTTACCCCTTGTAAGCTATGGGGGATAAAACTTCTTTCGCTCTTCATCAGGAATTTATGGCTTGTCTATCTTAGGTACGCAATATATGGCAAGTTTTCATTGTTAATTGAGAAAGTTGGATGGCTTTTAATTTAGTTCCTTATAAATTGTAGGTTTTAGTAATATCATTGGCCCTTTATGAGAAGAAGAAAAAAGTAAATTGCAGTTTGCCATGGTTGGTGATTGACATTCAAGTTTTATGCCAGACTGAGGGAAAACTATCTTCTCATGTCATGGGTCTAGGCAAGGATCTTAAAGCTATAAAGGGTGAAGTTGTCACTATGAAGGAGTCATGTGAAGCCAAAGTGGTAGCTACTGAGAAAGCATGTGAGGCCAAGGTTGTTAAGTTGGAGAGCTTGAAAGGGGTTGCTGAAGAAAAGCTAGCTCTAAAGGAAGGTCTACTAGCCAATAGTGTGAGAGAGATTAGAAAGCTGAAATAAAAGCATGAGAAGTTGAAGAAGGCTCATGCTATCGAAATGGCATAAGTATTATCCTACATGCAAATATGCTACATCCATACCAAATGATAACTTTGGCAATTGTCTAACTGTACTATGGCCTTCTTGACTTTAACGAGATTGAATTGACTTCCTAAATGGATTATTTGAAGAGTATAGACCTTGTTGTCCTAATATGGATATGTTAAGGCATTAAATAAACCTTGAGGAAAACGTTAACAATTTTTTAGCCTAAAAAGGGAAGATAGTGCTTACGAAGAAGGCATCAATTGAACCTTGAGGAAAATTAAAAGTTCTCGAGCCTAAAAAGGTTAGATAATGCTTGTGAAAAAGCTGTTAGTTGAACCTTAAGGAAAAAATTAACAGTTCTCAAGCCTAAAAAGGCAAGATAGTGCTTGCGAAAAAAGTGTTAATTGAACATTGTGGACAAGGTTAACTTCTAACAAAATAAGGACGTGGTAGTAGAGGGGACCTATTTACAAAAGCCATGCATTCCATTTACACTTGACAGTTATATCTTGTTTACAAAAAAGTTTTAGTTGTTAAGTAGTTATAACGCTGTGCTTTATTCCTGGGCTATCCCATACTCACAGGAAGTATTTTTTGAGATGGCATGCATTCCAAGTTCTTGGAACAATACTTTCATCTATCTATTACCAATTGTTGGCTGCAAAATCGATCTTATTGACTATTTTGTATGGTCTTTTCTAATTTAGGGCTATCGATCTACTTGTATAACAACCTTTTTGGACAAGATCTTTATATTTCGTACCTTAAAGTTGTAATACAGGGTAGCTTGCTAGGTGCATGTTGGCTACTTGCGTTGGTTTGTGTCTCATGTTTCTTTTAGTAGGTCCAAATTCAATCGTAGCCCCACCTTATTGTGTTTTTCATTAAAATGGGCAATTTGAAAAAAGTCCAAACCAATCTCAACTAGGATGATGGCTTCTACCATTCTTGTATAAAATATGATTTTAATGGCCATAGGATTCATGACATTTCTTCCAACCAAGCTCTATTCACCTCATCAAGTTTTTTCTTTAGGCCTCTAATAAATTTTTTTTGTTCATGGATTTAACTTGACTATTCATTGCCTATGCTAGATAGGAGTGTAGACCATCATGATTTTGAAATTATCGTAAAGTTTTTTTAACTTAACCCCTTAGAATTGAGTTTTGTTATCACAATAAGTGTGCGGGATATCATATCTGCGCAAGATAAATTTTGACATAAAATTTCAAAGACATGCTCTGTTATTGTCACCACTACCTCTGCTTTTACCCCTTTAGCGAATATTCACAGGTAACTACTAAAAATTTTATTCTGCCCTATAGCTTTAAGAAATAGTCCTAGTTTGTCGATCCCCTATATTGTGAAGGGCTAAAGGCTATAGATGCTTGCAATATTTCTGGTGGTTGGTTGGGTATGTGCACAAAGTTTTGACATTTGAAGCATTTTCTCACTAGCTCTAGGGCATCCTTTTTCATGGTGGGCCAGTTAAAACCTTGTTTAAGTGTTTTTTGGGCAAGTGCCCTAACCCTATGTAATTGCCGTATACCTTATTATGTATTTCTATTAACATATATTTTTCTTCCTATTCTCCACACACTATGGCCAAAGGTTCGTAAAAGCTCATTTATATAAAGTATCATCAATGAGAAAACACTTAGCGGTACAGTTACACAATAAGAAACTTTTCTTCGAGTCTATGGCAACAAATCGTTCTTTAAAAATTTAATGATAGGGTTTGTCTAGGAAGTACTTATGATTATGCCAATAATTGCTTTGCTAGCTTCATGGCTCAGGTTGGGGAATATTCCAATGAATTTTACCTCTTTTCCTAATTTTCATGGTAAAAGCAAGCTTGGGTAAAGAATCTACTCTTGTTTTTCTATCTTTGGCCATCAACTTAATTTGGATATGCTTATATTTCTTGTAAAAACTAATGGCAATCTTATGGTATTTGACTTATGTGGGTTCTTTAACTTTATACTCCCTATTTATTTGTTTAGATATAAGTTGAGTTTGTGAAGACAGATAACTTCTTGGCTCCTAGTTATAAAGTTAATTCTGCTTTTGCCAAGAAAACTCTATGCTCTGCTATTATTGGAGGTTGGGAATCCAAAAGATAACCCTATTGCCATTCTGTTCTTTCAAGATCTTTCAACAAAATACATGCACCTACTCCCTCCTTTCTTGTTGAACCATCTACATGCATGGTCTAAATATTAGTTTCATAGCCATCTATCAATAGCTGAGGCTCTTAAGTTGTCTGATGTTGTTGTTAAGAGGTTTTCAATAGTTGCTAAGAAGTTTTTGGCTTATCAATGTTGTCTTTGCTCTTCGAAAGGAGGAAATGAACATCCAGCTATAGAGTTTGCTAAAGCTTGGGCTTTAATGGTCTTTCTTCATTTTTATTTGATCAAAATTCATTAAACTTGATGCTCCATTTCACCACGTCTATTTTTTGGAAGACTTCTTTGAAAGTCTAGTCTATGATAATGATAATAGATGGTGGGTTTAAAAATATTGTCGTAACCTTTCTCCTTCAAAGCACAAGAATGACAATTTTTTTGTGCCCTAACTTTTGTCTATATTATCCTAACAAAGGACTTTCAACTTAGAGGGCTTTTTTAGGGCCCTAACTTTTGCCTAACTTGTTCTTGAAGGATTTTCAACTTTGCATGCATTTTTTGAATGCATAGTTTAAATTCATGCTTAGGAGTAATACAATAATTTAACCTCATGCTTAGGAGCAACGTTATTTCTTGAGTGGGCAGTTTAAACTTGTGTTTAGGAGCATCGTTTTTTTTTTTAGAAAAAGTTTAAGCTTAAGTTTTGAATAGGCACTTCAAGCTCTTGGTTAAAAGCATCATATCAATTTAAGCTCTTGTTTATGAGCATCATTTTTAGAATAACAATTTAAGCTCATGCTTAAGAGCAATACGACAGTTTAACCTTTTACTTAAAAGAGTTAATAGAGTTTATGCTTTAACATAAGAGCAATAGAACAATTTAAGCTCTTATTTAAAAGCAACATCTTTTTTTTTAAGTGGGCATTTTAAAATGGTGCTTATGAGCATTATTTTTTGGAAGAAAAAGTTTAAGCTCATGCTTAAGAACATCATTTTTTAAATGGGTAGTTTAAACTCATGCTTAAGAGCATCATAACTATTTAAGCTCTTGCTTAGGAGCATCACAATAGTTTAAGCTCTAATTTAGGAGCATTATTTTTGGAAGAACAGTTTAAAATCATGCTTAGGAGCAATACGATAGTTTAACCTCTTGCATAAGAAAGTTGTAATAGTTTGTGCTCTTACTAGGTGCAGTACGATAGTTTAAGCTCTTATTTAGAAGCAATATTATTTTGAAAGATTATAACGTTTTCAAAAACTTACTATATAAAGGCGCACATTGTTTTTATTTAAAAGACCTCCTTATATTGCATTCTTCAATGATGGAATTTGTCGTTTAAGTGGAAGAATAACTTCTTTGACATAAGCAAGTGCATATAGAGGAGGTTGACTTTGTTTTTCAAATGATGAAGAGGTTCTATGGGCTTTTTCTTCATCAACTTTTTTTACAGATACATCATTTGAAGCAAGGATTTTAACTTCTTCACTACCATCAATATGGTAACAAGTCATGGAACCAAATCTTCTTCTCTAAATTGAGCTGACGTGTATTCATTTAAAGCGACTAGCATTCTTGATCTTTTTGAGCTAAATTTTCATGTATGTATGGCATTACTTTTTCTTGAGCTGGCTTTGGCTTTGGAGGTTTAAATGGCCGTCTAATCATCCTAGCTTTAATAGTAGTTTTATAGGCTTGGAAGAATTTTTCTTTTGATCTCTTTGGCATGTGATTAAAGTTGAACCATTATAATTTTGATCTTATGGAAAAAGGTAGTTGCCTTCACTCCCTTAAGCATCCATTATATTAATTATTCTTGGAAACAGTATAATAAGATTAAAAAAATTAGATTTTATGGTTCTATCTAACATATTAAATTGCAAAACCTATTGATTAATGTCAAATTTGATGACATTATTTCTTTTTTAAATTCAAAATTTCCATTTTCATAGCATTGCATGATTTTATCATTCAAAACAGAGCATTTTTCAAAAAAATGGCTAATCAAGTGATGATACTAGCAATAATTGGGGTCATATACTTTATCAATTTCTTTAGATTGCTTCATTTCTAACAACTGAATCAGCTTAGCCTTTAAGGGTTCTTCAAGCATGCTTGAAACATGAAAGTTGAGAAAGAGATATCTTTTTTTCTTGCATTACCTTTAAACTGATTTTTTGTTTACCTTCAGCTTATGTAGGTGTAGTTTTTGCCTTTTGAGACTGTTTTGATTTGGGAGATATCTGAAGAACCTTAGCACTCATAACTTTAGAGTGATTTCTTTCTTCATTATTGGCAAAGGTTTTGCCCTCTGTGTAGGTGCTTTGCATTTTTTTCCTTTTTTTGGCTCTTATATGGGGAACTTTAAGTTCCAACAACTATCATATTTAACTTTGTGTTAAGAGCTCAATTAGCTAATTCTTTAAAGGTCTTAAGCTTAATGCCTTGAATAATGTAATGAAAAAACTAATTCATGCCTTGTATGCACATATCAAAGGCAGAAGACTTAGATAATTTTTTTTTGTAGTTAGAGCTTTATATTTCTCAACTATAGGTGTAGTTGATGACTGGCTAATCCTTCTACTAACCTGAGCTTGTGAGTTCAATCATACTGGCCATATGGCAAGTGTTGTAGAATCGATTGAGAAATTCACCCTTAAGTTGGTTGTCCCAAGCTCAAGATTAATGTACCAATCGAAGGCATTGCCTTTTCATGATTGGACAAACTACTTTACCATCAAATCTCCATTAGTGACATCATTATTATAGGTTTCTAGAAAATATGCAATATGTTGGCAATGATTTCCTTTGCCATTGAATTGTTGGAGCTTTGGAGGTTGATAATTCTTAGGCATGTTCAAATGACCATTCTTTTGAGAATATGGTTTAGCATATGAGTAGGAAGGTTAAGCAACACTTTTAGCTTGGTCTTCGATGAGTTCTTTGCGTTGATCAGAAGAAACCTTTTAAAGTTTTCTTCAACAATCACAGTAAGAATTCACCAACTCCTTGAAAAAATTGATGTTAATTTTGGCTAGCAATAACTTGATTATTGCTACTTAGACTTTTAATTTGTGCCATCATAAAGCAATTTGATTATCTCTTTCTTTGACACTTGTCATAAAGAATTCCACATATTTTGGTAAAAGAGCCAATGGTTCTTCAAAGGAAGTAGTGCCAGTTGTTATCATGGCCACAACATCTAAATTTATTGATACGCATTGGCTAAGTGATGCTATAGATATTTCTTTCTCTAACTTTTGAATTAGAGAAAACTTGAGATTTGGGTTGTTTAAAATTTTCATTTAAAAGGCCATTGAAATTTGAAGCTTGAACTTTGAAGAAAAGAGATAAAAAGCAAAGATCGTCACACCACACCAAGTGTGCTAGAAATTTGTACACACAAATTTCATGTCGAGAATATGACAAGTAAAATTTAGAGATAAATAATTCAATTTTATTTATCAAACTTTAAGTTACAATCTTCAAAATTCTTAAAACAAAGAAATCCTTTGAATTTTTTCTTTAGGAAAAAGTTGGATTTAAGGGTCTTTAAACTTGATGATGAATCAACAGGGGTGGCTTCAAAGGTCTTTTGGACTTGATTTTGAGAAACGAGGTTATCTTCTTTTTCTATCAATGGAACAAGAGCGGAGAATAGCTTTCTTGAAATTTTTTAAAAACATTCAAGCATACTTTAAAATTTTTTTCAATTCCGTCAATTCTTTAAAGAAATTGTCTTGAAAATTTGGAGAGGATTAGGGTCATCAAAGTCTTTTTTTTTCAACTTGCAAATTCTAGAATCAATGTGTTGAATGGCTTATAGGAGGTCCCTTTTTTATAGCACCAATAAGCCAAGTCGAAGAAAGTTTGTAAAAAATATGATTTCTTTAAAGAACTTATCTTGCTTATTTATCTTTTAATTTAATTTAATTTAAAATAAAACTCCTTTATTTATCTATTAATTTATTTAATTTAATTAGAGATAAACTCCTTTATTTATCTCTTAATTAATTTAATTTTTAATTTAATAAGAAATGAAACTTTTTTTATTTGTCTCTTAATTAGTTTAAATTAATTAGAGATAATTTCATCATTTATCTATTAACAAACCTAATTTAGTTAGAGATAAAATTTGATTGACCAACTATATTTGCATATTTAATTAATTATAAAATAATTAATTTTGATGTCACATAGTGATGCATAATTTAATTAAAAATTTTTTATTTAAAAAAAAACTCAATTAAAAACCCGAACCCGAAAACCCGCCCGAAAAAACCCGAGCCCGAACCCGAACTGAACCCGTTTTGACCAAAAAGTCAATGGCCCGAACCCGAAAAAACCCGAACCCGAATGGCCCGAACCCGAAATAGCCCGAACCCGAAATGACCCGAGCTCGAAAGAACCCGAACCCGAAACGACCCAAACCCGAAATGACCCGAACCCGAAAAAACCCGAACCCGAGCCCGACCTGAACCCGAACCCGAATTTAATACTAA
>JBBYHM010224817.1:0-20067 GCA_038381775.1 Adansonia rubrostipa | reverse complement strand
CTAACACACAGTGCATGGATCTTTCAAACACTGACAAATATAGGATCAAAGGTCGTCAGAGTAGGTGGTACCAATACCAGTGGATTGGAGAGATATTGCTTAACTTTTTCGAAAGCATTTTGGCATTCACTATCCCACTTAGCAGGATTTTGTTTTCGCAAAAGCTAAAAAATCATATTACACTTATCCATGAGTTAAGATATGAATTTAGCAATGTAATTCAATTTCCCCAAGAAACTTTTCACTTCTTTTAGCGTGCATGGAGATGGTAACTCCTGTATAGCTTTGATCTTATCCAGATTAACCTCAACTCTTCTTTTACTTATGACAAAACATAATAATTTTCCAGACCTAGCTCCGAATGTACATTTTGCCGAGTTTAGCTTTAACCGATATTTTTTTAGCCTTTCAAATAACTTTCGCAGGTTCGCTACATGACTTTCTTCTTGGAGGGACTTAGAATCATGTTATTAACGTACGCTCCAATGTCCTTATGCATCATGTTATGGAATAGGGTGACTATTGCCCTTTGGTAAGTTGCTCCTGTATTCTTCAACCCAAATGGCATTACTTTGTAACAAAATGTTCCCTACATTGTGACAAACATGGTCTTCTCCATATCTTTTGGAACCATTTTAATTTGGTTATACCTTGAAAATCCATCAATCAAGGAAAGTAAATAGTTTTTCATAGTATTATTAACCAGGGTGTCTATATAAAAAGGAAAAAGTTATCTTTTGGGCTTGCTCGATTGAGGTTCTGATAATCTATACACATTTTAACTCTTCCATCTTTCTTAGGAACCGGGGTAATGTTTACAACCGACTCCAGATATTTTACCACCTTTAGAAATCCATATTCAAACAGCTTCTTAACCTCTTCTTTTATCTTTAAAAGTGTCTCTGCTTTCATTCTCTTTAGCTTTATTAAATCGATTTGCATTTCAGCTTTAAGGGCAATTTATGAACCACAATCTCTGCATCTAATCCTAGCATGTCTTGATAAGACCATGCAAAGATGTCTCAGAATTCATGCAGCAACTTATCAGATCTTCTCAAGTGGAAGCTTTTATGGCGGTTCCTATTCTGATCTCCTCCTTATTGATTTCATCATTC
Source organism: Adansonia rubrostipa (assembly GCA_038381775.1). Lineage (NCBI taxonomy): Eukaryota > Viridiplantae > Streptophyta > Magnoliopsida > Malvales > Malvaceae > Adansonia > Adansonia rubrostipa. The sequence continues at coordinate 18,952 of JBBYHM010224817.1, read as the reverse complement.
CCCAAATTGATAATCTCAGTAGGCTCTACATGGGGCATTATGTGCTCATCTTCCCATTCAATTATTTTTAATAAATCAAGAGGCAAGATATGATCATCGACATCTTCTTTAAGATTAACCTCATTCGAACAAATACTCTATTCAAAATTAACCTTTGAATCTTGATCAAATTTATCTGTTTCTCTGTAAAAACAAAAGCAAAAAAGAAATGGGCAAAAGAATATAAGATATGAATAGGGTATGAATGCAAAAAAGGAAAAGAGATGTTAAGATAAAAATATCATAAAAGAAATAGATGTAAGAAAGAAAGAAAGCCAAGAAAGATTATATAAGGAAAGATTACGTGCATTTCATTTTTACTGATGATAAACTAACATTATGAGTTTTTACAAAAAGATTTATAGACGACAGAGTTCATTTCTTAGTTATTACTTTGGGATTAGCCTAGACACTATGCCTTTCTTAACACACATCTAATTCCTTAAAACAGATCAAGGGGTATGGGCGAATCTCACAATCCTTAGTGAACTCTTTAGCATCTCTCCTAATGGTAGCCCATACTTTTTCCATAGAAGTCCTAACTTCTTAGACTTTTGATTTTCTTTAATATTCTTCTTTTGTAATTAGAGCATTAATCCTAGGTTCGATGTGATTTGGTAAGGGATTTTTTGCCACATTAGGTGCTAAGCCATTATCATTTTGAAAGACACCCCTCTCAAGAAGACTTTGAACCTTTTGCTTGAAGGTGTACAATTTTTGATCGGGTGACCTACTATTGCATGATACTCACAATGTAGATTTGGGTCATACCAACTGGGTAATTTCCTTCATATGGTTTGGAAAAGATTGGCACTACTAGCCTTGGTTCTGAAAGTTTGTCGAACATTTCCTTATATGAATAAAGAAAAAGGTTAAAATAGGGTCTGATTTGATTGGTTTTTTGGGGTTATGTTTGGTGTTGGGTCTTAGCTGGTTTTAGTGAAGCAGGTTTAGAATGGTAGCTTAGACGATTGTTGAAATCGATGCTCAAGGTGTGTTGTATGGATAAGTATTTTGGGGTATTTGTCTGGGATTTTGATAATAGGGGCAAGGTCTTGAGTGGTATGGCTGGCTCACATAACCAACTGATGGTGTTTCATCCTTTTTTTTGCTGGTCCTGGCTTTTTTGCACTAGGGGACTCTCCTGATGTAAGCTTTCCTGCCTTAATGGCTAATTTGATTATTTCTTTAAAGATTACAGGATTGGAGAAATTCTTTATCGCATTCCCTACTAGCTTGTCATAATAGGGTAAATGCAAAGCATCGATAAATAACATTGTCGTTTCCTTCTCCATCAAGGGTGGTTGGGCTTGAAAGGCTAAGTCCCTCTATCATTGGGCATATTCTTTGAAGGATTCGATTGACTTCTTCTCTAAATTTTGAAAGGTCAAATGATCTAGAGCCCATTCAGCCATACACTTGTATTATTGAAGAAAAGCACTTGCCAAGTCAACACAACATTTAATTTGGGTACGATTTAAATCATTATACCATTTCAATGGATCAGGAGTTTATCATCTTATGAGTAGCTTGCCATTTTTTTAACAAACATTTTGATGTGTGCTTACGAGGATGTAGTGCTTTTATACTTCTCAAACTCTGACATCTTAAATTTTGAGGGGAGAACAAGGTTTGGGACAAGCTAAGGTCTTCGACGTCCATACTGCTATATAATTCAGCCCCCTTTATGGCCTTTAACCTTCTTTCAAGAAGTAGTAGTTTTGCCTTTTCCTTTTCCTTTTTGGTCTTAACTACTTCTTTGGCCTTTTGCTTAATCTTCTCTTCTTCATAGATGCCTAGTCCCATATATTCCTTTTGGACGACAATAGTTCAGGTAGTCATTTCTTAAGGTATAACCTCAGGGTTTATGACGATGACTAGTGGAAGAGTAGTTGCTGAGGCCCTATGTCGCACATTTTAGGCATTGGCCAATGGTGAATTGGTGCCTAATTCTTCAACTGGTGCCCTCCTAGATCCTCTAGTGGGAGCATCAGTATTTACTTCCTGCACGAGGTGAGTTGACCCTTTAGCTAGTAGTAGCTCCATCATCTGTGCAATTTGAGCTTAAAATTTATCTTGCCTTTTCAACATGGCCTCTTGAGCCTACATGTGGCTTTTCTCAAGCCATTCAATCTTACGATATGGTCTTTAGCCATTCTTCTTGCTCTTGCTCTAGAGTAGTAACTATGTGTGGGCATTAATGATGTTGATTGGTCTCTATTTGCAATGGTTAAACCTTATGTGAATTCCAAAATTTTTAAGAATTAGGTAATAGATTAATAATCATATGTGTATCTGTATGTATGCATGAGTAATGAATGTATTCGAGGGCATTTGCTTTATTACAAAACTTCAAAATCCATAATTTCCATTGATTTTAGAAGGGAATTATATTTTTACTTGTCATATTAGAGATATGTCTGTAGAACTTCCTAATTTGGTCATATTGCTTTTTGGCTTATTCCAAAAACTGAAGTATCATCGGGCTAAATTTGCCAGCTGTGTTGATCTATCTTCGAAGTCATTGGATCCTCTCTACCATATCCCATACTTGGATAACTGCTGAGTGAATTTGTTTCATCAGATGATCAATATAAAATTGTCACCCCAGCGAATTGGCCGTCCACTTGTCACGTTCATCTCAGACTCGGTAAAACTTGTTATTCCAACAGACATCCATTTGCTCATTTGCTTGGGCCTATGCCTAAATATTGCATTCCCTTTAAAACAACTCTTGTCTTACTTGCTCTAAAGCTGAAATGAATGTTTCTCTTTTTTTGGAGTAATTCTGTCATCCTTTCTCGTTCTTGGTGAAGGGTATTTTTGAGCTACTCATTCTTTTTCGCGGACCTTTTTAATTGTCTTCATGTATCCGTATGTGTCTTTTGCTCTTGTTCGAATGCAGCTACCTTGGCTTTGCTTCCCACAGCTTTACTTTCCACTTTCCAAGCTTTCTATGGAGCTTATGCATTTCCTTGGTAACTTGACTAGGAGATTTGCTGGAGCTCCTAGATAGACTAATGATTTTCGTCTTCTTGCTTTGTTCTACCTAATCATGCTTCATTAAAGTGTACTACTCCTTTATTTTCTGAAGATACTTTTCTTTGGCTTTCATCTTTATCTTCAGATACATGATCTCTTCCTGGAGGGCTTGATTCTTAGCAATTGCTCTTTTTCGATCTCTTTCGGGCTCTTCTTTGATTAACTCCACTTTAGAAGCATAGAAGGCTTTGGTTGAATGGTCGCTTGAAGACCGCCCTCTTTTGTGCTTGGAATAATCAAATCATAACCCTAACTTGATCTCCATGCATTGTACCCTATAGTGGTTTGATCTATGTAAGAAAGTAGCTCAGACTCGTATCTCTCTTTCCAATGTACGACAGTTATCGAAAGCATGTTCTTGTATCCTTCCACATGATAATCTAAATCTACACTAGCCAAATTGAAAGTCATGAGGATGAATTGCTTAGTCTTATATTATCATTAGAACAAAAATGGTCCACATCCGACTGTACCCTATAATCTGAGCAAAGGCACAAATGACAATTGACCACACCTATACAGGACAGATTGCGAACCAAGGAGCTCTTCATGTTTTCTCTTTTAAAGCCAAGTTCTTTAATGATATTACCCACTAATTTTTCATGGACAACCGTGGCCAATCTTTCTCCATAAAATGCTGAAGAGGGATAAAGTGTGAGAAATAAGGTTTAATCTTATCAACGCTATCTCCCTAAAAATAGCTACGGGCCTAGATATATAGCACTAATTCACTCCTAAAGAAACTACCTTTGCTTGACTTTCGACACACGTTAAGTGCTTGAACAATTTCTGCTAAGATGGTGAGGGCATGATGCATATTTAGCTTCAAATGGTCAAAAAGCTCAATCACCACTACTTCCACATGTCCGAGTACTCTTGGGAAGAGAACCAACCCGCATATGGTTAAAGTAAATGCTTCAAGGGCTTCTTTTTGTTTTGGTTGATCCCTAATATACTCTTTCAAAAATTACTATGACAGAATTATGGTATTGCCTTTATGTTCGAAGCAAAGAGACTGGAGAGATAAACCAAAGATGTATGCCAATCTCTTTCTATAACTCACCGGGTTACGCTCTTTGCAGTAGATATGTCTTGTCTCACTTGTCCTAAACCTAATAATGATGAAATCTCTTCTATGGTGGGGGTCGTGTCATAGTGGTTAAATGAAAAGCATCAGTAAGAGGGGTCCTAGAATTCTATCAGAGGTCGAATTAACTGCTCATCTATGGGGATTTTCAACAACATAGCCATATGTCCATATTTTGCCTTAAACTAGGGTTGCTTGGCTTTATCCCATCCTTCCCATATATATACCAATTTAGAAATATTATTTTGTCTGAGATCCAAGTGTGTGATCTTCGACAATCTTGATGCAAAGTCCTTGGGTATACAGTCCCCCCATTTTCTCTGATTTAGTTTAGACTTTATATGGACTTCTTCAAAAGTTCTAGAAATAACCACCATTTTTGCTTAGATTGCCATAAAATCGAATGGAAACTAGCTGGATATGAAATCAGCCCTAAAGCAAATGCCCATGATGCAAATGAATGATGCACACGAAGGACAAGAAAAGAAAAAAAAAGTAAACAAGTTAGTATATGAAATAAATATTCTAGATAATAAAACATAGCAAAAAAAAAAATCACAAAGATGTAATTAAAATAAAGCAGGCGAATAAAGAAAAAAATGGTACACATATCCCTTTGTATGTCTTTAACCTTGGTGACACCTATAGTGAGGGTATGGTACTAACTAGGGAGCTACTAAGGTTCACTATATGAGGTTTGGGTCAGACCTCTAAATCGATTCTCGAATTGCCCCTAGTCTAGAGTGGACTAGTGAGGTACCTTCTCCTTATACATTGCAGATTTATGTCAAAAAAGGTTTAATTTGAGTGAGAGTATCTTCCATGCCTATAACGAGGCTAACACCTTGGGCAGGTGTAGGAATTTACACCCAGTAGGTTTTTTCACTTGCCCAAATAGAGGTTAAAACCTTAGAAGGTAAAGCTACTTCACCTCCTCCTAAATTATTAGGTACTTATGTCCATCCCGCATTAGACAGAAGGGAAACTATTACGGATGTGTACAGTGTGTGCGAAGGGATAAGCATACCCTTTTTTTAAAAATAAAGAGAAAATACACAAACATTGACTTAAAAATAAAATAAGTCATAAAGAAAATTTTCCAAAATAGGAATTGAAACTAAATACCAATTAAAACCGGATTAATTAAAATTTAATTAACACATGATCAATTTTAGGCCTGACTCTCTAAAAAATTATGTCCCCAGTGGAGTCGCGAAGATGTCATAATGTGGCTTGGATGTGAATCCTGACCAAGCCCGACTTAAACAGCCCTTGACTATATAAGTGGTGATGTATCATTATTTCAAAACTATTTGTTCTGTTTTTTTGGCCATATTGATATTAATATTCTTTTGGTTCTATAGGAAGGAACAAAATGCAATTTTAAAAACATTTATGGGCTTAATTGTCATTTTTACATTTAGGTAAATTTAGGATAAAAATGTCACTTTTTATCATTTCTAAGTCCTTTAAGGTCACCCAATTTTTTTAAGACGAATGTAATCACTAAAGACATTTTAGTAAATCCTTTTAGATCAAAGTTCGATGTAGTCACCAGGATGCTTTTATGCCAAAGATGCGCATTTAGCATAAGTTCACTCCTTTATATCATTTTCGAGTCCTTTAGTGTTGCCAAGACATTTTTATGTCAAAGCTATACCTTAAGGGCATTTTGGTAATTTTACGTTAAAACTATGTCCTATGTAATTACTAAGATACCTTCATGTCGAAGGTACACATTAGGGATAAGTTTGTTAATTTAGATAATTTTTGAGTCTTTTAGGATTATAGGGATACTTTCATATCGAAGGTATACTCTAGGGGCATTATGGTAATTAGATATTAAAACCAAGTCCTTTAGAATTAGTAGGATACTTTCAAGTCAAAAGTATTTTAGAGGACATTTTTGGTCTTATTGACCAAATTTTAGTCCTAAAAATCATGTTTTAAAACTTTTTGTCTACAACGGGTTTTAAGATAGTTTTTCTATTATATTCTTGATAAATCAAAATTTAAAAAATCAAGGTAATATTTTCAAGTTAAAATAATATACGTGAAATTTCACCCGAGATATGAAAGAGGTTCTATGAATTATTTTAATAATGTGACATCCTTTTCAAAATGAAAGTCAAGATTTTTCAAATTTCATGAAATAAAACTTCTCATATTCCTTTGGTCCTTTGATGAGGTACGTGAGATATTTTGGTTTTTCTTAATATCTTGACCTTTTTTGTTCTTAAGTTTCTCCGTGGGGTACAAAAGATAATTTGAATTACAAAAAATAATAAATTTAGCATATTATTTTAATACATAGGAATTATAATTAAATATCAGATCATGAAACCAAATAAATATCAAAATTTAAGTTACCATGTAATTAATAAGGCATCGATTTCCAAGTATCATAAAAGGGATTGATCCTTAGTTGTGATTGTAACCAACTCCCGAACCCTTTCATGCGATCCTGATATTATCCTAGATCTAGAAATTTAATTTTTGGGTTTTCTAACCCTTGCCTTATTAATTTTGATATATGACCAACCTTACCTTGCCAAAATAGATTAATGGCGATTCTAAGATAAATGGTCATTACACAACAATTATTTAGGGTTAAGTCAAGTAAGCAATTTATCTCTACAGCTCAATCTTTAAAAATAAGAAAAAAAAATAATAATATGGCCCCTAAAATAAAAAATAATGACACATAGATATATATATATAAAAGAAAAAGGGGTACACCCCCTTTTAAGTCAGGCTAGTCTAAATTCATATCCTAGCCATGTTGCGAAAATAAGTCAAGGGACCAGTTAGACAAGTAGCTTATGAGAATATTTTCATAAACACTTAAGTAACAATACTAATTGGAGTTCTCACATAGGCCATTTTTAGTGAACTTGCTTCCATAAAACAAGCACCTATATTTTATTCTAACTATCCTATATAGTACAACCCATAAAATTGATTACTAACTTCATGAGTAAAAGGGCATAACAGGTACTGGTCTTAAAGCATTGCCAATGCCCTGTCTTAAGAATACAAAGACCAAGAATGTTTTTAAGGACATGTCTTTGATGCATAAGGATCCTATAATTGTAACTTATTACAGTTTTTTTGTAAGGCCAAAAGTGTTTCATGGGCTTTATCTAGTTAGTAGTTCATGATTGTCAGTCATTCTACCAACATGGTGAAAAACCTATTAGTGTATGCCTTTGAACCAATCAGATTGGGACATAAGATATATTGTCAATTAACTAAATATTAGTTACTAGTTCACTAACACAAAGTTTTCCTTCATGTTAATGGCATCGTTGACTATTATGAAACCACTAATAGTAAGAAGCCTAAGTAACTTAAAAGGCCTTGCCAAGGAATTACAAAGTGTAGTAATTATAATGTCCTTATACATCAAAGCCAAGTTCCTCAAACATTTCATTATCATCATAGGGCATTGCAATGCTTAAAGACCGACACATGTTGTTATGTCTACTTACATAGGAAGTAAGCAATCTATCTCATAGGTTGAAGTACATGAGATAAGTAGGAGGGCATAGAGGTGCTTGTTTTATGGAAACAAGTTCACTAAACATGGCCCATATGAGAACTCTATTTGATATTATTCACTTAAGTGTCTAAAGAATATGTTCTTACATGCTAGTTATGTAAATAGTGTTCATACTTGTGATATAAGGTCATCTTGTATAAGGATTATCATAATTAGTGACATGACAGACGGGTCCACAAGAATGGGTGCCCAAAGGAAAAGTGGTTTTGGGTATGGCATGAAGCGTGTGGTAGATGGATGTGTGATCAAGAGAGGTTTTACCACTTCTAGTGACATGGGAGTTGTATCTTAATGGTCTTTGCTATGGTTAACTAGAATAAAGTCTCTGGGCATAGCATAGTGAATTATGATAAATTGTTCATCATAGGTTCATGATCATTAACCATGAGTTAAAAGATCTAACAATGATTGAAGCATGAGTAGACACTACACCATGCTTATGCTTATTTTGAGATATATGGTGAAAGGATCGTATTACAATAATAGGCTGGTTACGAAAAGGTTTCAATAAGGTCATATTGACTCTTCAATATTTAGGTGGTCATATGGGTTGCTAGATTTTGCTCTTGATTTATGAGTATGATTAATAAAATTAATTATGTTTGTTGCCAACATGTTAGGAACTAATGGGTCGCACATAATAAGATGAAATTGTTGGATTAAATCCAAGATTTAATAAAGTTTGACTTAACTAAATAAAAAGTAAACTAAATGGAGAACTTAATTAAATAGTTCAATTAAGAATTGTTTAAGACAAAGATTAGATTTATGAAATCTAAATTTTGTTGCCTTTTTAAGACATGGTTGATGAGATTGCCTTATCTAGATAATGTTCAAATAAGGACATACCATGTCTAGGTAAATAATGCTTGCCCTAGTGAAGGTAATGTTTCATCTAGACTAGAAGTTTAATTGTGAATCAAACTTCTTTCTCTGTAAATCCTTTTGGCCGATTATCCCTTAGATAATCTTATGATGTATTAATTATTTGATAATTCATATTAAACAAGATTCATATTAAGTTAAAATTAGTTTTAACAAAATAAGAATTTTATTAAGATAAAATTCATAGGGATAGCTTACCTAGCATATGGGTTTCATCTAATTAACTAAGTAAAATAATTATTAGATAATTATATTAACTGAATTAGATGTGATTTATTTTAGATAAATTTAGATTTTAATTGTTGAATTAAAACTCTATAGAAATCTATCCTAGCCAACAAGTAAATAGCATACCAAGAATGGTTTTAAACAAAATTATTCTTAAGCCATTGTGTCTTGGTTAAACCAATACATACTCATCAGATGAGCATGGTTTGACCAAAGCTACTTAAAATTGCATGTTACATCAAATTAAAATTACTAAGAGTGAAAGAGTTTCACTTAAGTAAGTAAGTTAGTTTTGATCAAAACTCTACTTAATAAGATTAAGGAGGAATCAACTAAGTAGTGGGATTAGTGTGAATGAACCTAGATAATCATTCTAGAGATTAGAACGTTAAGGATAAAGAATTGTCTTAACTCTCTCTATTAGTCACCGCCCTTAAGGAAGGAAAACCACCCATATCGCCACCTTTCTGCCTCTCTATGGCGCCATCTTCCCTTTTTTTTAGCATAAATACCATCATAGAAAAGTTCTTGGGTCAATGAATGAAGAATTCATTTGTAGTTGCCTTTTGGTTAAGGCTTAATAATCCTTCTAGCTAGCAATTGAGAATAACTAGGCCTAGAGAAGTTTCAACAACCATCTGTGTAGATAACTGTTAGAGGCAAGACATACGTGCTGCTTATGATCTCAGATATCCTTTCTGCAAGCCATTGCTACCACCTCTAGAGATCTTATGGATTTAACTCTAAATTATGAAATCTGGGAGTTAGGTAATTACTAATCATAAGGACGTTTTAATTTCAGAAAAAAAATTATTGTTGACTACATGTAGGTCCCTTTAATAATGATCTGTAGGAAAGTCCAATTGTTTCTATGTTTATGTCGTTCACTACTTCTTTTATGTTAGTTTAATGATTTTGAAGTTAGATGTATGCATGAGGCTAGACTTTACCAAGATCCTATCCATGCGAGTGGTATCAAAGCCTATAGGTTACAGATTACATGTGGTACATGCAGCCTAATTCATGATAAGTGACATCTTGATGTTATCTAAAAGTTTTGGGCCATGAAACCTTGTAAAATAATTGTTTATAAATTTTCTTAATTCTTGATAGCATCCTTAAAATGTGTAATGGTTTAAAATTAATGAAATATTTTTTTTCTAATGATTCGGATTGAATACATTTTGAAATATTGAAAACTATTGTTGTTTAGACTCCTATACATACGATTAGAAGCCTAATTTTTTCCTTTGCTGTTTTTGCTAGAAAAAATGATCATTATATTCTATTTTTATAATATATTATGTATAAAAATTAATTTAATTTATTTACCCTTGTTTTGGCTTAAAGAAAACTAATCTCATGCTTAGTTTTGTAGGAATCTCAGAGCTGGAATTTTCAAGCAACATTATTGGAGTTGTTGCACCTACTGTGCCTTGAAATCTTTACAGAAAAATTCCATCGATTTGCTGCATCTTGGGACAACAAGCAAACTAAATATGATTCAATTTACGGACTGATATTGTAGCTAGAATTTTTGTCGATGGTACTACACTCTGTTTACTTTACACTTGCACTTAGGAATGGCAAATTGTCACTGTTTTGGTTATTACTATGGGTTGATCTTTGGCAGCACATAACGAATGTTTCTAGCACCTAAAAACAACCCCTAAACACCCTTTAAAGGTGGCAGTGAAAGGCCATTTGCATGGCCAAAGACATCACCTATACTGAGGTCATTAGTCAGTAAAGTTTGACTTCCATTGGAACTAGTTTTCTAGTAAAAGTGAAATTCCTAAAAATTAGGAATCCAATTCCTAAAATTTAAAAATAAAATTCTGGTTGGATTAAATAAAAAAGTTATCTAATAGATAAGATTCCTAAAATTTAGGAGTGGCCTAAAAAAACAAAAAAGTTTTAAGACAATGTAGTTTCCCAAAATAGACATGTTAGAAAAGGATTAAAATTTGAAAGCAAGTTTTCTTAAATTGATTAATAAAATAAGTTACCATAATTATAATTTTTAAAATGCCAATTTTGGAAACCTAAGGATCATGCAATTAAAAAAATTTCTCTTAGTAAAGACAAACCACCTAAAGATGGTAATGTTCTTTTAAGAAAAACTTCCTCAAAGTTAGGAACATGGTTAAAAATGTTTTAACTATCATGGCTGATTCTTATAAATGCTTTGAAAAATATTTTAAATGTTTTTATTATATTTATGCATGAAATGCATGTGATCACCATATAAAGTTAGCCACGCCAAAATGATACCTATAATATGATTATGTAAACATGATGGATGATTATGGACTTGATCTTAGTATGACTAGGTTATGGATGGTTGATTTTATTTTATTTTACTATTAACTTTTATAACTAAGGTCTATGTACCCCGTCTTATTTCTTTATTCTCAGAGGTTGTAAATTTGCCTCATACCTTATTCCCCTCAAATGTAACTCAAGGTTTCTTTAAACTTTTGTAATTGGTATATAGTTAGAGTTTAGGATTAGGCTAGAATTAGGAAATTTTGTAATTCTGAGATGTAAAGAGGATGGCACCAAAATGAAGACTAAGGAGATCACCATTAAGACTCGTGTAGTATATGTATGGTAACCCTAGGAAATTAGCTACCTAATTTTCTAACTGCTTGAGGAAAATAGTATATTCAAAGTCCATAATCATCCTAGTTGATTGCAAGTGTTAGATTTTTCTTGTTTACTTATATATATAATTTATATGTATAGTCTAATGAATATTAATACCATGCAATCAAATGTAAATAAATTGAGACCTAAATAATAATTTATTAAATATCTCTTGTAAAAATATTGAGTCCATGCCTAAGCATGTTTAGTTACCTTCCATCATTTAAAACAAGATACTTGAGTTTTGGTCGTAAAAGACTTATTGAGTCAAGGTCAAACTACCACCTAAGCTACTTTAGTTATGAATAATAGGTCTTACTCAACTAATGCCATTTTGCTTGGATGCATACAACTTGACCTCATGGGTTTAAAGGTTGTGGTTAAATGAAATGCACAAGATGCATTCAGGCCAAGAGTTGCCACATAATTGATCTAAGAATTGCATACAAATGTAATTGGTAAGCTAAGTTATTTGCTCAACTAGCTTCTACATTGTTTGTTGAGTCACTCAAGGTCATGTAGGGATGAAAGAGGTGCTAATTCATTAAGAAGTTTAAATGTTGAGTTTTTCAAATTATAGTTGAGGGCTATAATTTTAACAAAAATAATGAGAATAATCACTATACCATTAAAAAGTGACTTCATGATTACCTATTGAACGTAATTGAAACTAGATATATTTTAAACTTATATAGGATATAAATAACTAAAAATGACTACAAATTTGTCACTGCATAGCATATTTGATGCTAACAAGTTGACTGGGCCAATTTATTGATGGATTTGCAATCTTAAAGTTATTTTGAAATAAGAAAAAAAGGTATATGTCCTTAATGAACATGTACTCGATAAGCCTCTTGCAGATGCTTCTAAGGAAGTGTAGGCCCCCTATGGTGTTAGTGTATGCCATTGAACCAATTGGATTAAACAAGGGATATGTAGTCTATAGGCACTTAATTTTGTCTGGGTCCCTTTTGAACAAACCATGTACAATCAGAGACTTGTAAATGAAATACACATATTTCTCTTTCCAGGCCAAATTTTAATATCTTAGGGCTTAATTGGAAGGTAATAGAATAAAATAATAATAAAAATAAAAATGAGGACAACTACTAGGTGCTATGTTGCTAGGCACTATAGGCAACATGGCGTTAAGCAAAAAATATTTTTTGGGAAGGTTTGAAATTCCTAGGGAGCTTATTGAAAAAATGTGAAGAAAAAGTCATCATTCAAGGCAATGTCTTCATTTGAGACATCATTAAGGTCATTTGGACAAGACAGATCAATCCCTCATCATTCATGGCTAGGGTAAAGTGTTCAAAGAGCCAAACGAGCATAAAATTCACAATCTTAGGCTCATGCTTATCAACATAGGCATAAAAATTTAATCAGATTTAAACATACATAGTGGAATTAAACAAAAAACACATGGATTTCCTCAAGATCTTAGGAAGAGATGTATATGTGGTCGAATTGTTATTGATTTTGATTGATTCCAATAGGATAGGAAACTAATTTTCTAAGTTCATTATGATCAAATCACATTGATATCATTGGAAGACCGATCAGCATATAGAGAGGCTTAAAAAAAACAAAAAGGGTTGGTACAATAGACTTTAGAGAGATTTAAGGTTCTTTGCTTAGGGTTTTCTGACAGCCAACCTTTTCCCAAAATGACTTAATGTTATATATATAGGCCTCATGGACTAGGTTTAGTTGTTTAATGAATGAACCACTATTAAGCAAGCCCTATTGTGGCACCAACTTAGTGTTTCTTGGAGCCTCATTTAAAAAAAATGTCATTATCGAGTTCTTACAAGTCAGGCACTTGATGATTATCAACATTTAGCTTTTGATTTTTTTATGAAGATTTGATGAATCTCTCAGTTGAAGAGGAAGCAGAACATCCCAAGGAATCAGTATGGAAAATGTATTTCAATAGGGCATCAAATACTTTAAGCCATGGGATTAGCGTAATCTCGATATTCTAAAAAAGAGACTTTTATCCTTTAATAGCCAAATTAGATTTCGATTACATGAAGAATGCGACAAAATATGAGGCATGTTTAATGAGATTTCATGTAGCCAGAGAAAAAAAGGTCAGAATGTTAAAAGTCTATATGATTCAACTTTGGTGATTTATCAACTGCATAAGGAATGGGAAACTCAAGATTCAAGGTTGTTGCAATATGAAAGGTTGATTCTAGAATTGTTAGAAAAGTTTAAGAATGTAGACTTCGTCCATTTGTCTTGACATGAGAATTAAATAGCAAATGCTCTAGCCATTCTTGCCTCAATGTTTAAAGTAAATAAGGGATAAAAAGTGACTCCAATTTAGATGAGTTTATGCGAATCTCCTACTCATTGTCATACTGTTAAAGCGAAAGCAAATAGCCTCCTATAACATTAAAAGATACCTCAAGGATCGAGAATATTTGAATATTTGAAAAATGCCTTTAAAAATGACAAAAAGACATTAGAAGGCTGGTAATGAGCTTTGTTCTGGATGGCGAGATTGTCTATAAGAAAAGTCATGACCAAACATTGCTAAGATGTGGTGATGCTTTTGAAGCAAAAAAAAATCTCGAAAGAAATGCATAAAGAGGTTGGTGGAATTCATCCCAAATGACACAAAATGGCAATGTAAATCATAACGTTGAACTACTTTTTGATGACTATGGAAGTTGATTGTATTAAAAATGACTGAAAATGCCACAAGTATCAAGTTTATGTAGATTAGATACATGTCCCACCTTGGCCATTGCACGTCACAAATGTGCCTTGGCTATTTTCAATCTGAGGCATGGATGTTATTGGACTAATTTTCCCTATAGCTTTAAATTGTCATCATTTCATCTTTGTAGCCATAAACTACTTCAACAAGTGGGTCAAAATAGCCTCTTATGCAAATTTAACAAAGTCAATGGTGTCTGAATTCTTGAAAGCTAACATTATTTGCCAATACAGATTCCAAAGAGAATTATAATAGATAATTCCTCTCATTTTAAGAATAAAATGATAAAAGATGTGTGTACCCATCTCAAAATCTCTCATCACAATTCGATGATGTACTGTCCAATGATAAACAAAGCCATAGAGGATGATAATAAAAAAATTAGAAGATTGTAAGGAAGATGGTAGATATCTACAAAGATTGGCATGAGATGTTCCTTTTTGCCCTCTTGGCATATCGCATTTCAGACTTTAACTGGGGCCATGCCTTACTCATCGGCTTATGGCACAGAGGTTGTTTTGCCAATTAAAGTTGCCCTCACTCTAAGTATTGATGGAAACCAAGTTAGAGGAAGCAAAATGGGTTTAGGATCATTATGAACAATTGAATTTCATTAAAGATAAAAGACTAAAGGCGATCCAACATGGCTGAATGTATTAGAAAAGAATGATAAGGGCCCATGACAAGAAACTCTGCACTAGTGATTTCATGAAGGAAAACTAGTTCTAAAGAAAATCCTTCCTATCCAAAAAGATCTAGGAGGCAAGTTGGTGCCTAATTGAGAAGGACCCTATAGTCCGAAAAGTACTTTTAGAAAGAGTGTTAATTTTAGCAAAAGGCAGCAATATAAGGAACTATTATGCCTAGAAGTCAGTATTATTGGAAAAAGGAAAGAAAAAAAGAAACAAATGAAAAAATTTTAGATGAAACCCCTAAAAAGGCATCCAAATGTTTTTCTAAAAAATGAAGGTTTCTAGTTGAAAACCTAGAAAAAGGTAGCTTAAACATTTAGGAAAGAATGAATAAAACATAATTACCTGAAAGGTTGAGATTAGAAAAGAAAGGCAATGTGTAACATTGAATATCTTCTAGAAATTAATTTGCGCAAAAGCAAACATCCCGTTTAGAAAAGATCTTTTCAGAATTAAATAAAATAATTCATCTAAGTAATATCTGAATTCTTTCTATGCCTATTTTTATCCATACCTTTATTAGATTCCTTTTAGTCATGCTTCATTTCTATTAAATGATGATTAACAATTTAAAAAAAAATAAAATGATGATTTCTTTGCATTACTTTGGAATTATTCAAAACACTATAGGGACCTTAGTCAATATTTTAATTTTTTAGACATTTAAGGAAAGATCAAGGTAAACAGATAACGTGTTTAAGTAAAACTTAAGGTAAAAAAAAAAAACTTGTAAGACATAGTTAAAATATCCTCAATAAGAAAAAAAGATGAATCTTTTCAAAAAATTCCCTAAGAGCAAGATCAAGAATAGGTACAAGCTCCATTTGCTAAAAGAAGTACCTATAAAATTTTTTGAAGATATCTTCAACTCCAAGAACATGCATAGGCTCCCTTTACCAAAAGAAAAAAGAAATATCCACAACATTTCTGAAGATGACTCTAATTCCAAGGACAAGCATAGGCTCACATTGTGAAAAAAAAAATCTATAACATTTTCTGAAGATGATTTCAACTCCAAGTAGAGATGCAAACTTTCCCCACCAAATGAAAAAGAGTTATTTATTACATTTTCTAAAAATACTTTCAACTCTAAATATAGGTTGGATCGGAGGTTGTTTATAATGAAACCCATAAATTAGAAAATATAATGTTATCATAAAAATTCATCACATGCACTCCAGATGCATTTTTATTTGCATTTGATGAATTACAGATCAAAAGTTAAATGTGATATTGGAAAAAGTAATAATACTCAATATGTAAACTTCCTCAAAATCAAAGTGAAGTCTGCATCCTTTCAAAAAACTCAAGTATCAGACGTTATCGTCTTTATTCACTATTATGGTTTTGTTGGTGTATGCCCTTGAACCAATCGGATTGGGACATAGTATACATGCTTGATAACTACATACAAGTTACTAAGTTAAAGTAACATAGGATTTCCTTTACGTTAGTAGCATGATTAAAACTCATGCAATCACTAATTAGATGATGCCTTTGAAACATAACGGCCTTACAAAGTTAGTAAATCAATTATGATGATAAAATCCTTGTGTGTCAAAGCCGTATTTCTTAAAGTGTTCCTAGTTATTGTATTGTCAAGACAGGGCATTGGCAATGCACAAAGACTAGTATATGCTAAGTCTCCATGCAAGGGATATAGCGAATCCTTTGACCTCATAGATGTTGAAGTAAATGAGATACTTGGGAATAGCATCTGGGTGCTTGTTTTATGGAAACAAGTTCATTAAACATGGGGCCCGAATGAGAACTCTATTTGGTCTAAGTCACTTAAATGTCTATGGAATATGTTTTCAAATGCTAGCCATGTATAATAGTTTTTATTTAGACACCTCATTTTGTTCGGACCAATTTTTGGTATTTTAGGAGTTAGGTAAAATATGACAAAATCAAAAGATAAAAATAAAAGCTGGGGGACGGCTGTCGGGCAAAAATTTTTTTGTGAAGATCTAAAATACCTATAGGTTTTATTAAAGAAAATGTAAAAATGAGGCATCAAAGGCCACTTTTCATGGTGTCACCAAGGTTATTCAAATGATACATAAATCAATTTCCCATTGTTTGTGACCAAGTTGAGGTAAATCGGGAAGCCACAGGTATTTACAAGTTATATTGGGGCACAAGTATTGATACGATGCCTTTATAGTGCAAAAAACTTGAATTTTCACATATAGTATCGATATAAGAGGGTTTCGTACCAATATTTGGCATGTTTGGATTGATACAGACCTTGGTAGTAGCTAAAGTTATGATTTTTGGCAAAATGTATCGATACATATGCATGAGTATCAATACAAATCCATAGAGTATTGTAGCCTCTAAGTCTCGAGACTAGAAATGTTTTTTTTTGCTCTTAGTATCGATACACAACTCATTGTATCGATGCTCAAGAGTAAAAAATACCTTATGTATCGATACAACATGTTTTGTATGGATACACTAATGCTTTTTTGCCTAGTTTGAGCTAATTTTTAGCCTTTGAAAATCCAATTTAAACATGTTTTTGCACTAAGGAACTATCATAAAACATTGCAAACCTTAACTATGGGTTCATTAATAGATTCTAACAAATTTTTGGAGTCCAAATAATTAATGACAAAGGTCACTTTCATAAGATATATAGGTGTAAGAGGGTATGGTAGACATATCTCCAACTGTAGGCTTTCATAGCCTTTTTGCCTTTTTGCTCAACATGGTAGAACCAATAAAAAGAAAGTCAACTGAGCATGGCAGCTGGAGGTGTCCCTTAGTGCAGAAGAAAAAAAAATCAAAAATGCTCTTTGCATTGTCTTCTAAGATAAGGGGTTGAACAAAAAAAGAACAGAACTAGCTATCTCAAAAAAAAAACACTCTCAGCTATTAAAAAAGCTCTCCAGCAATCCCAGAAAAACTGTTCATCCATCCTTACAAATCCTACAACCACTTTAGCTTCAAAAACTCACCAAAACACTATTTTATTACCTTTGACCCTCAACTAACTTTTATTCCTACAGCTCCTTAAAACCACCACCAGAATAACTTCAAAAACTCAACCTTTCACACATTTTCATCCTCGAAACATGCCATCAGCAACCACATTATGACAAAGCTCTTTTTTTTCACCTTTTTTTTACTAAATACTAGCAAAAAGAAGGAAGGAATTAAGCTTAAACTCACTACTTAAAAAATGAGGAAACTTTAAGCTTTTGCTGCTATATTTTTTACCTTTTTCCATATATTTTCTGTTTTGATCATCCATTTTATTTTAGTGAGCACTTCATGTTGCCATGACCCTCCTAATACTCCAATGCATCTTTATTGCCTTGGTTGTGGTAGTCTTAGGATTTTGATAATGTTCTTAACACCTTGATATTATGGGATATATAAACTCACCATACTTCATTTTCATCATTACATAGTCTCTGTTCATGCATCTTTTGCCATGTTTCTTCCATATTCACAAATCCATTACATATTTAAGTGGTCACCTTGACATGTCTTAGGTATGTTCAAATATTTTCTTGTGTTTCAAGCAGTTTCATGAAATAAAAATCCTGTCTTGACAACTATAGCAACATTTACCTTGTTCAAACATGTTCATATCATCTCCATGCACCTTATTTGTCATCTTTTTGCATTTGTGTCACACATTTTCATGTCAGAATGTCATTTTTGCTTGTTTGTATGTTTAATCCATGTTTATCTTTGTACGTGCTATATTTTGTTCATGGTATCTCCATTAAAATGCTTTCTTGTTTCTTATAAACTGATTTTTAGAAAAATCCCCAAGTTAAGTTTATGCTACCTCCAATAGATGAAGAGTAGCATGAACCTAATGCTTTCATTAAATTGGTCTCCCAATCTTGAGAAAATCAACATTCCAGATTTGGACTCATGGTGAAATAAGTTCATTTTTCAAAGGAAAAAAAATCTTTTTTAATATTAATCCTTAATCTTGAGCCTTATGTTTCTTTTGGTGACATGGTCAACAGGTTGTTCCATTATCCCAAACTACTCTGAGATTATCGAATGAA
>JBBYHM010224708.1:0-24684 GCA_038381775.1 Adansonia rubrostipa | reverse complement strand
CCCAAAGGCTTCATAGGGTAAACAAGATACCATTGAAAAGCTAACTCAATAAGGATTAATATAAAAATATTCCAAGAATCCTAGAGAATAACTTTCTAGGAGGAACTAATTTTTGAAATCAAGTTTAATTCAGCACTAACAACACGTACAGGGAAAAGGGTGTAATAAACTTTGAAAATTTTGAAATTGTTAAATTACAAATGTACCATTCCAAAAAGAGAATTTTGTTAAAGTTTTACGAAAATATTTTAAAAATCCATAAAAATTAGTTGATGGGCTAAAATGGCCCAAACAAAACACAAATCGCTAATTCCAAGGTTCCAAATAGCGAAGGTTCAAAAAATCATAACTCCCTCATACGAGCACATACGGGGGCAAATAAGATACTTTTGGAAAGTTATTTTGATTTCGTTTAACGAAGAAATGTTAGAAAAATCCTTAAAAATCATTCAAGGTTTGAAAGTAATTTTTCAATTTATGGTTATAATGCTATCAGTACCAAAATAGAGAAATTTTTGAGTTTAGGGTTTGGCTAGGTGAGTAAAGGTTTCGGATATTCGAATGTCTAGAGTTTTGGGGTCCCTATAAGTAGAGCAACAAACCAATTCAAATCTCAAGGAGTAGGCGAGTGAACGATCCATTATCCATGCCACCGAGTCACCACACCAAGGCATATGACAACATTGTATCAAACACTTGAACAAATATTATATTTTTAAAGGGCTGCAAAACAAATTTTTTGTATCCTTGTTAGCCATGAATCCAAACATAAAAGCCTATTATTACCCTAAGATTAAAGTGTTAAGTTGTGAAAAACAATAGACTAAGATTAATCCCATTAGTTGGATTAATCTAAATCTAATTTGGGGTTAGGTTTCAAAATCACATTTGTCTCACAACACAACATGCATTTTATGAAGTATGTTATTGACTAAACAAGCAATAAGACATCAATCATCAAGGCAAAATAAATCCCACATCAAAAACATTATCCTATGTAATTAAATATGCTAACATATCATAACCCAAAGAAAATCACTAACGAAATAAAAGAGAGAATATACCTTCAAAGCTAACTTAGTGCTCTTGACGTGGACCCCACAAAAAAACCTTGTCTTGCTCAGCTAAAAGCAGCCTCTGCTGTTGTTCTTTTCATTAAATCCTTCCAATCTTAAATCTAAAGCTTTGGTGGCTACATGCGTTCTTGAGAGTATAGAGAGTTTTTTTTGTTTTTTTATGGCTTCGGGTGACGAGATGGAGATTGAAATAGTGACTAATAATGGTGTGTGTGAGAGTGAGGTGAGTGAGGTGCGAATATGAAAATGGTTGCTGCGTAAAGATGCAAAGAAAATGCAAAGTTTCCTTCTTCTCTTTTTTCGCTTTTCTTGGTTGGGAGGCGTGAATGGAATTTGGTGCTGAGCTATTTTATTTTTTTGTTTTTTTTGTTTTTGCCGCCTCCAAATTTCGATGGCTGATCCCCTATCTTCAAAGACAAAATTTTAGTTTTTATTGAGTGACATGCGGTCAAGAAGAAAATCCTGAAAGGAGAGATTAATTAGTATTTTGCTTTTATTTTTGACGATTCATCTTGTACAATTGTGTGCTTTCAACCCATGATCGGTTGGAACGCCTAAACTTGGCGCCAGGTATTTTCTCCATTGGCCAATCCAACATGCAAATTCGATAGTTCCCTTCATCAAATTAAATTATACCGCAAAATATTCCACCATCCTAGCTAAGTAAGCCCGAAAAAAAAAATCAAATTGACCTAATCCCATTAGATAAAAAAAATCCAATTAAATTAAATTAATGGACATACACATCTCAAAATATTTGAAAAATTAATTCAATACAATTAAATAAAATCAACCACCTAATAAATTAATTAAATATGTACGTGAGTCGTATTTTATCTAATATATATTTTTTATAAGGTTCGGCCTAAATTAAATAATTTATGACATAATATAATTAAATAAAATAGGTCCAAATAAATTTATTAAATAAATACATGAGATCTATTTTATCTAATATATATCTTTTATAAAACTTGGCATTGAAATAAATAATTTATGGCCTTAACTTAGCTGGGAATGATGGTAAATGAATAATCCATACTTGCCTATTTAAGTTTATTGATACCTTAAGATGCTTGAGTGAAAGCTCAAACAAAATTAGATACCTATAATCGCTTAAGTGCCCAACTAAAACTCGAAGTACAGCAACAGTTAGAGAGAGAGACATTATGAGCCAAGGCCCAAGAGTTCCGACAGTTGCTGCAAAGCCATGGGATCATATAGATGCTCTGATAAGGTCATTGGAAGAAAGAGAGAGAAGCCTTACAAGATGCACATCATATGTTCATCTCAGATGGTGAGGTGCATCGACTTTTAAGTAACAAGCAAGCCCAAGTCTTACTCATTGGAGGTTACGTATAAGCAAGGCCAAGTCTTGAGTCACTGTGTCATCCCAACTGATAGACAAGGACAAGACATGCTATCTTTTCTTGATTATGTGATAGAACAATGTAGCCAAGTTACATGTTTCTTCAACTAGTTCTTCCAATGTAAACTATACTCTTTAAGTAATGAAAAACTGTTCTGTTGATGTTATCAACGTCTCAAACATGCATGCATTTGCGTAATTCTTCATTCAAGCCATTTGATAAATTTCTTTTAATTCATTTATTCATTCGTCCATTCTAATGCAATGATAACACCATGACATGGAATTCTAATCCTGGATTATATCAATGTGACAGATAAAAGGTTAAAGTGATCTAAGGTAACTTCGGGCAATTTGGGAATTTAAGAAAAACATTGCTTGGAACACTAATTACTTATACTCATTTTACATACCTTCCATTTTAAGAATTTAAGAGTGGACGGTACTAAATTTTTTATGGATTATAAAATTTTGAAAGTTTATATATTATGTGATCGTGTGAAATGAGTGTATTTAACTTTAAAAAAAAAAAAATAGAATGTCTACGAAAGGCTTATTACATAGGAATTCATTTTGGAACATTAAGGAATAAAAAAGTTATCCGAAGTTGTTCTGCAAATCCGTCTAGTTAAACTGAGCCCAGTTGATGCCTAGGAAAACACAATTGGTTTCTCTGAGCTGGAGAGTGCCTGAGCAAGTTGTCTAACTGAATAGACCAAAGCCCAACAGTGAAAAACTTGGGCTTCGTTAGACCCACTATTAAAGTCTGAAGTTAGATCCTTGGTCCAGTCCAGGTCAATAATGTTTCTGATCCGGTGTTTTTCACGTCATCGAAGCGAAAAAAGTACAAGACCCCTTTAGGCTTAGCTGCCGGCTAACCCGCATGTTAGGCGCTTAGGCTTCGAAGCATGGTAATCAGTACTGCTTTACTATCAGCTTATATATACTCATTTTGAATAAACTTAGGTTTGATACCTGCATGATATCATTTTTGGTATTTTACTAGTCTCTATCGATCATAATCGCCACTAACAACCAATTTTGATCGGTATAAATTTCAATTTTTTTATTTTATGAATTTTTTTCTACTTATTTGATTGTTTTAACCAAATTCAAATAATTTTTTTCCATTTTCATTTTTATTTTTTGTAACTTTATCCTAACATAAAAAATTCACTAAATTAGACTATTAAACCTTATTATTAATTTTTTTGAAGTTTCAATATATTTATACGTATTTTATTTATTTGTTATGTAAAATTTTATATATTAAATATTTATAAAAATTTATATTTGCATATATACATATAAATATATGTTTATGGAGTTATATTTCTATGTGTATACTACTAGGGAATTTGAAAAGAAATTATATTTATGAAAATAATATGGGTTAAAGACAAATTTGCCACTATCCTAGAGGTGAGTACTATAATCCATCGTCATACTTCATCTTGATAGATATTTGCTATTGTACTTTTGAAAAAAAAAAAAAACAAATTTGTCATTGTGTTTTAAATCAATATTATATTTTGTTTTTTTATTTTTGTTTGATTAAATTTTGTAAATCAACTTTGATTTCAGATAATTTAAAGATAAAATTTTAAAAAAAAGAATATTCCTAAAATATTTAATTTTAATAATTAGTAATAATATATTAATTAATTAAAATATTAAAACCTAACATAGAATATTTATTTTATAAAAAATATTCTATGTAAATTCTTTTGCCTTTATTATATTCTTCAAGGCGTTAGTGACCAGTAATCAAAGGTGCTCATAGGCCGAGTTTGGTTTAAGTATTGTACTAACATCATATGCACTTATCTAAGATTGACTTGATGGAAATATAGATCTTAAATTTTGCTCAAGCCCTCTCATATTTGTAAATAGATAGCCAAAACCCATTCATATTATTTTTTTATAAAATAAAATTAAAAACATGTTATTTTTATTTAAATTTAGTAATGCGGTTTTTTTACTTCTATTAAGTTTTAAAACATTAATAATTTCATATATTGTTTAATATTTAAATTATAATATTATATATTATTTCTTTATATGTATCAATACATATAGGGTGAGTTTTGATACTCACAGCAATGCATCGATACATGCTGATATGTATCGATACAATTAAGGATTTTAAGCATAGTATCGCTACATTTATACATTGTGTCGATGCATACCTTTAAAATCCTTTGTAAAATGATTTTTCTTAGCTTGATATTGACTCAAACATATCTTAAAATTATTCTAGGTATAAATATGTATTTTGAAACATATATTTTTTTAGAAAAAAGAAACTTAGTATTTTTTTAAATATTTTTCAATTTAACACAAGTACTAAGTTGGAAATAGTTAAGTACAAATTAGCTTAGCTTAAGTTGTTTATTATATCAAAATCGAAAATAATTCAAAGCTAACATTCTCCCCCTTTTGATATAATAAAACTTAAGATAAATTTGCTTGTTAATTATTCCCCATTTATTTTTAAGATTTGTAATGGAAAAACTCCCCCTTAATAAAAGCAATAATTTTCAAAAGTTTTACGTTGAGAAAAAGGGGTCATTTAAAGCTACAACATTTCAAATTCACCATATTGCCCATTTTTCACATATCAAGCTATGGCATGTAAACACAATTAATTGGTTCTGACACAACAATATCATCATATCAATAGATGCAAGACACATTTCATAAATTTATGGTATTTCTCCTTTTTTTTGTTATATTAAAACACAAGAATGATTAATTCAAAGCAATAGAGAAAATGCAAGCATAGAATGCACAATCAAAGGTAATGAATGGAGAATAAGGCACTTAATATATTCAACAAAATAATTAAAAGTTGTCAAATGGAAGGGAAAGAGTTTGAGAATAATTAAATCCAAAAATCTTAGGAGTAAGCCTAAAAATAAGCCTAATGTGACTAATTATCATTAGCTGGAGGATCCTCGATGAGTGGAGAAGTAGGTGGAGGAGCATGAGGATCGACTGCTGAAAAAGTATGGAATTGCTCGGTTAACACCCAATGACTATGCTCGAGACTAGAAAGGCGAGCATTAATGGAATCAAATCGGTGATCCTAAGAATTAAAGCATCGCTCCCATGTATCAAGATGTCCCATGATGGGATCGTACATATTTTGGAGGTCTATGGGCACAAATGATGAGGTGTCGAGAGCCAAGGGTAGAGGAGGCACATCATGCTCCATATCATTATCATGATGGTCAATAGAAGTGGAAGCATCCTATTACGCAAAAGGTGGCGATGGTTGTCAATAAGCCTTGGGAACGAAGTCGACGCCTTGAATTTCATACCCGGTGAGCCCCATGGATTTGTATCCTATATAGCGATAAGTAGATACCATATTCCCGAGGTTGCAAGAAAGATCAAGACCTTGATTGTCAAAGTAGTAGCTCAATGCCATGCCATGTAGGAGGCTATGACAACCATGAACACAAAGAACAAGGTCTGCAAAGATAAAATGGGCTAGGTTTGGATGATTCCTGGTTTGAATCATATGGAGCCACCAATGGTCGAAATCGCTAATCAAGGTGTTTTTGGTGCCGTATAGATGGAGCACATGGGAAATAAAGAGATGAAGTAAACGATCAATGGGGGAAGGAAGGTGGCTTTGTTGCTTGGGGTACGCAAGGTTGTAAAAGCCGGACCTTCATTGATTACACCTTCATTCAGGAAACTGAAGGCAGTCACAAGAGAGGTAGGGTTACCTATAAGATCTTGCCCCAAAAGATAAGATCGAATAGCAATGACACAGTCATGATCATCAATGATAAATAAGGCATTGTTAAAGAATGCACGGATAAGATTCTTGCTAACCAAAACATTGAAAGAAAGAATTTTGGTCCATATGAAGGTATCAAAAGTTTAAAGGTAGGGATAAGCAATGGACTGAAGGAAGGAAAGTCGACAACTTAACAATGTTGGATGGGCATATAGGTATAGATGGTAATGAATTGCTCACGAGCTCATGCATCTCAGAAACATAAGTCAAAGAATAATTGAGTTTGGGTCAGAGGTGGTTGATGAGTAGAAGAAATGGAAGCACAAGGACAAACCTTTGACAATGGGCAGTTTGTTTAGTCTTTGGAGGCATGGTAATGTTTTAATGGTTAGGGAATTTTGTCGAGCAAGTGGTGACAAGATAGAACTGGATGCTGGTTCGGACAAACGGAGGAGAGTTAAAGTGATTTGGAAGGAATCGGATGAAGTAGAAGTTGGTTGTGAGAAGGTTTGTTGAGGGTGGTGAAGGTTACCGAAGAGAGAAGGTCGAGTTGATAAAGCTAAAAGCAAGTGAGGTGCCAAGGAAGAGTTGGTTGAAGAATATGGTCAAGCACATGGTGGACAAGTGTTTTAGTGGCGATATGGTATAGTTTTTCGAGTAATTTCACAACCGATCACAACACCCAGGGTTGGGAAGACTTGAAAATGAAAAATCACTCAAAAATCTGGAAGAAATTTGGACAAATTTTGAGGATTTTGAAAGAGGAATGGTTAGGTTTTGAGTGAAAAGATTTTTTAAATTTTTTATGGTTTTGGGTGGTAATGGATTAAACTTTTTGAAACAAAATGGTGAATTTTACGAAATAAAATTATTTTATATCAAGGATTGTAAGAAAGGATGAGGATTTGATGACAAGTGATTATTAGGGTTAAGAAACTAAGAAAGTTATGGCTCAGGTTCGATAAAGATGACATTGCCTGCGATATCCTAAATCGATAATTTTTATCAATACAAAGGACGAGGTATCAATACTTAAAGTTCAATATCGATGCAAAGAACAATTCTGGGTTTTTGTATCGATATGATAAACTATGCTTTAAGACTTAAAACAAGTTTAGACTGTATCGATACACGGTGGAGAGTATTGATATAATGTATCGATACATAAAGTTTGGTATCGATACAAGGAACAATTCTGGGTTTTGTATCGATACCTCGAATTTAGTCTTGACATTGGGAATAAATTTTTGGCTTTTATCAAGACATATAGCTCAGTATTGGGTCATTTCTACTTATATTTTATTGATTTATGCATATTTTAACCTAATTGCTCATTGAAAAATATTGCAAATGCAAATTTGAACAAAGTGTTAATATCAAAATCATTTAGCATGAACAACATGAATAACTGCTATACATATCAAAGTTTTAAAGCTTAGAGGTTACCCATCATTTCTTTATGTGTCTAAAGCATCCATTAGTATTGCATTACTCCTTATTGTTCTAACATACCTACAATAAACTTTCACTTGGTTTTTGGTACCCAAATTGCTTTAGGTCCTTAAATATTAGTCACAAAGCCTTTTGTTCCCTTAGGGATCCAAACTTGCCTAACTTTAAATTGTGTTCTTTTCTTGATACGACAAGTATGCAAATTATGATCGTGAAACTTGTAATGTAAGCACTTAGTCACATAAACTTGAAAAGATTTGACTAAAATGATTTTATTTTCTTGTTCCAAACTTTCGATCTTTCTTTTCAAGTTAAAATTGACTTTCTCTAAACTATTAATTCTTAGCTTGGAGTCATTAAAATCATTTTTCAAATATTTGTTTTCATTCTCCAACACAAGTTTTGATTTTAATAGTAAATCATTTTTTACTTTTAATTATAAAATTATTTTTATGTGTTCAGAGTTCATTTCCTCAAACTCAACTACAAGATCATCAAAAGCTTCTTGTAACTTATGAAAAGTATATGAATTTAAATTTGAAGAGTTCGAGGTTACCTCAGGTTCATTAAGAGCCATGAAGCAAAGATTGCTAAATTGGTCTTCCTTGGAGTCATGATCATCGAAAGAGTAACGTCACTCCAAGTTGCTATAAATGCCTTTTTCTTCTATTTTTTCAATAATAGGCAATTGGATTTGACATGGCCCGGTTCATTGTAATTGTAACACACCACCTTGTTAAGCTTTTTAGATGGGATGATTTGCCTTTATTTAACTTCATGAATTTCTTGACTTCACAAATATGATCATCTTTGTATCTTCACCGTTCTCATCATTATCATCCTCTTCCTCACTCATGGAAGCCTTCAAGCAACTCCTTCTTGATTGCTACTTTCCATGATTTGTCTTCATTTTGTATGTGAGGAGTGATCCGATGGGCTTATCTAAGGTAAGGATATTAACATCCTTTAACTCCTTAATTATGATCACTTTAGCTTCTCATGACTTAGGAAGGCTATTCAACATTTTTTTGATCATATCCTTGTTGGGATACACCTTTCTAAGACTCTTTAAGCCATTTACAATGTTCGTGAATCTATTAGACATCTTCTTGATGCTTTCCTCCAGTTTTATTTTGAACATCTTATAATCAAGAGTGAGCATGCTTGTCTTAGACTCCTTGACTTAATTTATCCATTTATGTGCGATAGCCAACTTGTCCTATATCTCTTCGGCATTATCATACAAAGACACCCTATTGAACTCATTGGGGTCTAACGCATAAAAAAGTGTGTGCATGACCTTGGCATTGAGTTGAGCCATCTTAGTGTCTTTCTTATCCCATTCCCATTTTTCTTTAGGAACTTCAAGATTGCCTACCATCTTTGTTGGGATAAGTCAATTTTTCATGATAATCTTCCAAACTTGATAATCATTTGCTTAGACAAATAGCCTTATCGTTGTCTTCCAATATGCGTAATCTTCACCGTTGAAGAGAAGAGGCCTCACGATTGAATATCCTTCTTGGCCTATACCGAAAGTATCACCACTAGCCATTTGTTTAATCTTTTGTGGATCTTTGCTCAATGATGTTAAGCCTATAGGAATGAGACACAAGCTGTGAGACCAATTGGTAGACCTTGTAGTGGTGAATAAAATCAAGAGGGGGTTGAATTGATTTATCAAAATTTTGGTAAATTGAAACTTTGATATATAAAATTGAGAAATCCAAACAATAAACTTTGGAGTGCAAGTTAGTAAATAGAAATAAACAATTAAAGACAAGGGAAAGAGAAGCAAACTCAATGATTTAGAGAGGCTCGGCCTTAATGCCTACGTCCTCTACCTCGGCCTCACTTGCGTTGGATTTCCACAATTCACTAACTTGAACTGTCTACCTTTCAAGGACAATGTATAACATTTACACTTTCTATCTTTCAAAGCTAAGATAGAAACCTCTACCCTCTATCTTTTGTGGCTAAGATAGAACCTTGTCTCACTACTTTTGAAGGTTAAGTAGAAACCTTCTCTACTTTTCAACGGCTAAGTAGTAACCTCCTCTTTTTACAAGGATTTGAGTGTAAACAAATAGAACCTTTAAAGGTTAGGTGTTTATAAGAATGTTTGGCTTAAAGAGAATATGTATCTAAAGATACAAAATTAAGAATACAAAAATAGTAAGAATTAATCCTATACAAAGATGAACTATTTAGTAAAAATTGTGCAAAGGATGAAGGATTTGACTTTAAGCACCATCTCTTTTTCTTTTCTCCTTTGTTGAAGATGTTGGAGCAGTTTATTTATAGCCTTGATCATGATTCTAGCCGTTGGGAACATTTGGTAAAGGAATATGGCCGTTGGAGTCTTCATAAATGTCAATTCTCGTTGTTCCCTTTAATGTTGTATCGATACAATACTAAAAGTATCGATACAAGAATTAAAAATGTTACTGTTACATCCTATTTTACTGATACAGAATGCTGAGTATTAATACCTGTCAAGCTGTATCGATACAGACACACCTGTATCGATACTTTCAGGGGGTTTAGCCAAACCTTGGCTACTGCCAAGCGATGTATCGATACATATAGGGTGAGTATCTATAGTCATTACAATGTATCAATACATGCTAATATGTATCGATAAAATTGAGGATTTTAAGTAGAGTATCGATACATTTATGCATTGTGTCGATACATACCTTTTAAAATCCTTTGTATAATGATTTTTCTTGGCTTGATATTGACTCAATTATATCTCAAAAATATTTCTAAGTACAAATATGCATTTTAAAACATATATTTTTGAGAAAATAGAAACTTAGTATTTTTTTAAAATATTTTTCAATTTAACACAAATACTAGGCTAGAAATAGTTGAGTATAAATTAATTTAGCTTAAGTTGTTTGTTTTATCAAAATCAAAATTAATTCAAAGCTAACAAAAACCATATAAAAGAAAAAAAAAAGTAATCATCAATTGATGTTACAATTACTTGACACATCACAATTGCAAGATTTTTTCAATAATTATTAAGTGTTATATTTACTTGTTTGTGTTATAATAATATTAAGGGTATCGTGCATGTATATTATATATAGATTTTGATGTATTTATATATTTATATTGGATTAATGTTATTTTTTTATGTTGTATTGTACTTTAGTTATTTTTCTGTATTGTCATGTATTCTAGTTATTTTTTCATGTTCGCGTTGTGTCCAAAATTATCATATCTAATTAACACTATTTAAATAACTTTCAATTTTGTGTTAAATTATATTTTGTATCTGTTGATAGATTTGGACACATTTGTGCATTCATATTATGTTAGTCTTACTTTTCATGTTCTATTGTGTTTTAATTATTCTTCATGTTTATTTTGTTATTTTAATTACTTTTTGATATTACGTTTAAGTTGCAAAATCATATTGCATTCAAAATAGCACAAATTTTGTATGATGAGTTATATAATTATTAGGAGTTATAAATTGCCTAGATTAAATTTGGAGATTTTAGATATTTATACCATACTTTAAAAGTTATTTTTAATTAAATATTTTGCATAGTTTATATTAATAATTCAATTTAAACTCTAATTTATGCTTTTTTTATCATAATCATATTCAATTTATTGTCAACAACAATAAAACTTTAACAACACTAGGATTTCGACAGCAGATACATTAAAGTTATTCCCTAAACTGATCAATCAATTAAGGGGTAATTTTGAAAATAAAGCAATTTGAGGGGGAATTCATGGAATCTTTTGGGTTTTTTTATAAAAAAAATTTAGTGAGATTTTTTTTGTAATTCTAATTACATTGTGTATTTATATCGTATTCGTATTTTTTGTATAATAATTGAATTTAAGGTATTGTATATTTATATAAACATGCTAATATATTAATATATAGTTTGACACGTTATTGAATGAGTTTTTAGGTATATATTTATTATTTTTTTATTTTTTAATATGAATATAAATAATAGATATCAATATAATTTAAATTAATTCAATTTTGGTATCCATTTTAATTGTTTTTATATAGATGTATATTTAATGAATTAGATTTGTGTATTCATATTGTATTTATATTATTTTATTATTATACCTTATTTTAAAATTTGTCCTCAAGTGAATAATAAAACCGAAGTAATGCGAGGATATACTTACTAGTTTGTTCTAAATTAATCTATATCTTTATGTAAACACATCTGAATTTGTCACTTGGTGTTTGGGTAGAGATAGAGAGGACACTGAGGGGATTGGCATGGACCACCAGAATTTTCAAGTTTTTTTTTGCTAATGATTTTTTTTTTTTTTTTTGCTTTTGGTATTAATGTAATCAATTTTCTCTTGTGCAATATTTGGATATACAATAATAAAGTAAAGGAAAAGAAAAGGAAGTTGCTGATAGGAAAGGATATTTATATCTTTTGTTAGATAGTTCAAATTAGTAAAGAGAGGAAAAGGAAAGGAAATGAATTTTATCAACCATTGTTTCGTTAAACAGAGGAAAGGAAAGCAAAAACTTTATTAAAATCACAGTTTTCAATTTTAAACTTTAACAAAATAATAAATGGTAAGAAAATTTTTTCTAAAATAGCAATGGGACTCAAGCAAAAAAATATTGTGCTTATGGATTCTCTAATTGAAGGATTTTCTTGGATAATGGTCAAATTCAAGAATGGATCAAAAAAAATTTTTTTGCGCCAAGCCATGGTTATACTGATTCAAATAATTATTTAAAAAAATAGAGTTTAAAGCCTCACAACTTATAATTGTCTTTTGGCATCCACTTGCTCTGTTTCTTCTTTGCTACTAAGATAACCACTATATGTTCTTTATCAAATTAGGAATATAAAGAGGAATTGTCCTCGAAATTTATTGTTTTCTTTTTTTTTTTTTACATTCAACTTTATATATATATATATATATATATATATTCATGGACAAACATTTTGAGTTTCATGCCCTAAATATATGTCAAAATATTTATTTTACATAGTGTTCTTATTTACTGAATAATGTTTAATGTCATGCACACATGCGTATTATTTGTGTTCATTAATATAGTGGGGACTACGGTATTTTTTTAAATGTTTTTTTACTTTTATATTAATAGGTAATATTTATAGTAATAGCTAATATTTTAAAGTTTGGATTTAAAAATTGTATAAAAATATTTCTCCATTCGTAGTGCAATGATTTTTGTGGCAATAAAAAATATTATCAAAGATGCCTTTTTTAATTTTTTACCGATTCTTATAATATTTCTCTCAAGTTTGTTCTAGGGTTGTTTCAATTGAGATGCAGTCTTCGCATGCTCCCCAGTGGCTCAGTCATTACCATAAAGAATCAGATCTTATCATAATTTGGAATGGATTTAGTCGTCCATTCCTAAGCATGCGAATGTGCCTTAAAATTAAGCATTATGATCATATAGCATATAACTGCTAAAATCAATAAAAGAATTAAATTAAAATAACTATTCTGTTTAAATTTTAATAAAATTTACCTCAATTAATCGTTGCTAAACTTTGGACTCAGCATCCCATAACTTGATAACTAGATTCCAAGAAAAACTACTCATTCCTTACTTAAACAAGTCATTAACACTTTGAAAAATAGGCATTTTTATAGTCTTCCAATGATTTTTCACTTTTTCCTTCTGTATTTCTTTATCAAATTTTTCTATTAATTCAGTAACTATATTATAAGCATATATTGGGAAAGTTCCATTTACCTCATTCCTTATATTATGTTAATGTAAAAAACCAAATTCTATATGAAAAAAGAAATCTATAAAAAAGGTTTTACAACTTTTGAATAAAATAAAATATTATGAATTAATAATGCAATTTACTAGAAAGTTCATACTTCTTTCACTACAGCAAATTGAGGCTATAATGGCATTTTATCACTGCGTTTTTTAAAAAATTGCTGCTGAATATTGTATTTAAATAAAAAATAAATTTAGTGGCGTTTCATTTACAAACGCTACTAATGTCTTCGTATTAGTGGCGTTTTGAGTAGTAAAATGCCGCTATTTATTATTTATAATTTCGTAGTATTTTTTTGGGTGCCCAAAAATATTTCGTTATTCGAAAATAGATGATATAGTTGATATTAGCGGCAAGTATATTTTTAAACGCCACTATATTTTTTTAATTAGCTACATTTTTAAGTAAAAACGTCTCTATTTAATATAATTGAGTGACGTTTAAAAATAAATGCCATAAAATTATTTTATATAGCGGGTTTGTCTTATAAAACGCCGCTAAATGTCTCAATTTTACCACCCGTTTTGCCTCTTTCTCCATCCCTCTCTCTTTTTCTGTTTTCTGTTTTCTGTTTGATATCAACAAAACTTAATTCTTTCTCCATCTCTCTTAATATCTCTTCATCTGTCTCTCCTTTTCTTATTCACCATGGCTGGGCTTCATCTCTCTTGACCTTTTTCTCCAGTATCAGGGATGTAGAGGTAAGATTTTTAGATTTTACAAGATTTATTTTATGATTTAGTGATTGTGAAATTAAAAGATGTAATCATGGTGGAATAAAGTTGTTTGTTGTTCTTATTTAATTTTTTTTTAATTTCCATTTTTGCAATCTCAGAGTTCAGGTTCTTCTGTAGCTCGATCAAAGCCCTAATTAAAAACACTTGAACCAATTCTGTTTTGTTTGCTCTGAATTGAATTTTTATACCTTCTTTTATTATTATTATTATTTATTATTATTATAAAAAGGTGGAGCTGTCAGTCTCAGAGAGTTAATAAGGAAGAAAGCAAGCATCTCGAATCATATAATTTTTTACAATTTCTGCAACTGGATCGTTGACTCTCCTAAATGCAGTGACTGAGTCGCACTCTCACTCTCACTCTCACTCTCACTCTCGTTTCCACTCCCACTACCATCCCTAACTCAAATCCTACAGTTCTGTCCTTTTCTCGCTTTGCATAAGGCTATTTTCTAGATTATTTTGCTTCCCCTTTGTTTGCTGAATTACCAAATAATTGATAAGTTAGTGAGAGCAAACACCAAGGATAATGCAGTTTGTCCATTTTTTTTATTTTCTTCCTTTTTTACTAATAAATATTAAAATGTAAATTTTTATTTTTTTAAAAAAATTGTCTACTAAGTACTTATATTGTGGAAAAAAAAAACAATATTTGGTTTCAATCCATCATACCTCTTATGTTAGGATATTCTATTCCTGCAGACCCGTGACTTTGACGGAGAAAGTTCTCGTAATTTGTCTAAGGTTATGATCGGTGGGCTGTTTTGAAGGTAAATTTTATTATATTTCACTTTTCCAATGATTTGGTTTGGTTGTTTCGGACTGGCTATGGTCAAGTCCAATTATTGTTTCTTTATTTGAATGTTTAAACATCTTTGAATGTGGCTTTCCTTGTCTTGTTGGATACAATCACCTTTTAACTTGATTATTTTTAATTTCTAAACAAGTTAGCTTTACTTTTATGATTAGCAGATATAGCTTCTGAAAAGCTAGTATTTTAGCTACATATGCCATCCATTATCTTTATGGTCTCACTTCATAGTCATTTAAACTTTTCTTCTTGATGTTTTAGCCATAATTTGTATTATCAAGTCAAGAATATAACCTTTTATCTCCAGAGAGATAGAGCTTAAAATAAAGAATTTGGGTCACCTACCCATTTATAAATTTCTATATCCCATGCTCACACCTTTATAACAAAAAGAGATAGAGAGAGAAGGAACTAAAGTGTGTTTAAAGGTGTGATTGTATCATGTATGGGTAAAAATTGAAAAGGCTTAGTTCTGTGTGGGACTGGGGACCCCATGGCAAGAAAATAGGAGGCAACAAAATCCTTAGCCAACCTACACAAAATATATCCAAAATCTAGGAGTATGAGAGAATCCAACTAAACTACAAGCAAATCTACCCAAACACAGCAAGGAGCTACTCATAGCCAAGCTAGATTAGGTCCAAACACTAAAAACATGTGCTTGTTAAGATTTGGTCTGATCTAATTAATCTTTAAAACTTTTTTTTTAATTTTGTCTATTGTTTTATTTTAGTATTATTTAAAATAAAAAATATTTTTTAGTTAAAAATAAACTCGAGCTGAGTTAAAAAAATATCAAAAAATTACTAAAATCAAATCAATTTTTATCGCATTAGATAAATAACTTAGTCTTTAAATAGGTCAAGTAAACATGCCTTTCCTTTTCCATGATTTTCCTGTAGTATTTTCTCAATGGATAACATTAATGCATGATTAACCATGTTTCTCTTTGGGTCGCTCAGCATTATATATATACATATATATACAAACACATATATTACAGTCTTTTATTTATGACTATTCAGTAAAAATATACATGCCTACATATATACACATTATATTAGCCAAATATAAATATTTCTAACTAAAAAAGAATGTGAAACGATAAAAAAATAAAATATACATATAATGGTTTGAATAATTCCAATAAAACATATATATATATATATGTATACATTATTTTATTCCTAAAGTTTGCATTAATTACATACACTACCATATCTTTTTTTCTCCGTTCTTCCTATTTCTATCAACAAACACAATTCATAAACCCTACACTTTTGTCCCTACTGTTTCCTTCTCTTAATGTAAGAAATCTCATTGATTTAATTCCAAACCTTGTCTAACTGATGAACTGATGAAAAAATTAACCTTACATAGAATCCAATGAATCATAAGAATTAAATTGAAAGAACAAAAGCCATAATTATATTTGCAAAGCTTTATTAAGCAAATGTCAACTTTACCTCCATGTTGTAAAGGGAAGAAAATAATAGTTAAATGAGCATGGCAATAAATTTATGTTGGAAACTTTATGGGAAAGAAGATCATAGAAGATAAACATATTCATTGAGATATAGGTGATACCTAGGCTATGTATTGACCACCTCAAAAGTTTACAAGTGGTGTAACTTTTGTATAATCATATTACTAGAATTTATATTTTTTTGTGTTGATTTATCAGGCAAGAGGTCTATAACTATGCTAGGCTTATATATAAATAATTGTAAGTTAATTTATTAAATTGCTTTAATTTCAATTAGATAGTACATGGTTGATGATACTATAAAAAATAAAATTTTATATATATAATTAATAAGTTATATAATTTTTTATAATTTTAATTATACAACTTACTATTATATTAAAGTTAAACTGATGCTTTATATTTACTTTCGATTCTTATTTATTTCTAGCATTTCTTGTTCAATTTTCATTTTATTATGTTTTTGTACAGCTTAGGAGATCATTGGTTGTTTCGAGATTATCCTTAGTTTTAGTCAGTAGCAATTGCAATACGAAGATTCAACTTTAAGGTTTGTAACCTTCTTGTTAATTTTTGAAGGATGACATCATGGTTTCTAAGATATGTCTATCTTTAAAGCCTTATTTAAGCACATCATATAACATTTATTGAATCTATACTATCTATATTATTTGGTATAGATTGCTTTATGAATATGGATTGTTTTAAATAGATTCTATCTGCTATTTTCTAGCAAACTTTTTAATTGTCATTTCTTTTGACTTTGGCTATATTAAATTATAATTATGTACATAATATTTTTATATTTAAACTTTCTCAAGTAGGAAATGGATAAAAGCTGGATGCAAAAGTCGAGGCTAAGTTAAGAGTACCTGGATGGAGTACAAAATTTTTTGAACTTAGCTTTTCATAGTGCAAGCGAAGATAATTGGATTTATGTCCTTGTTTGAGGTGTGCTAATATTGATTGGCATATGCGTGAAATTGTTTATGAACATTTAATTTGTTTTGGATTTCTTTGAGGTACAAAAGATGGTATTTTCATGGAGAGTGTATACCTTCTAGATCATCTTGTAGAGTTCCTCAAAGTTTCACTTGCAATAGTCAACATCAGTCTATTAGACAAGATGATATAGACGGCATGTTGCAAGATGCATTTAACATGCATAACCATAGTTTCCAATCTTCTACACCAGAAGTTTCAGATTTATTTGAGAACAATATTAGACTGAATAATTTTATTGAAATTAGAAGAAAAGAAGGTGATCAAGAGCACAATGGAGAAGTAGCAAAATTTATAAGTTGCTTAAAGAAATGAATGAAAAACATAATGAGGGATCTAAGCATTCAAAATTATCTTTCTGTATCCGTCTTTTTCACTTAAAATGCTTAAATGAGTAGACAGGAAATTGTTTGACAATATTGTTAGAGTTTCTTAAAGAAATGTATCCTTTTGCAAAAATCCCTAAGTCTTATGAGGATGCTAAGAAAATGATAAAAGATTTAGGCCTTGGATACGAGAAAATTCATAGTTGCCCAAATGATTGCATGTTGTATTGGAGTGATAGAAGAAATAAAAAATTTTGCCATGTCTGTGGTAAGTCTCGGTCGCTGGATGAAAATACAAAAGATAATGTGCTTGAGCTTGAAGGTGAAGCACATTTAAAAAAGAAGCCTGCAAAAAATTTGAGGTATTTTCCTTAAATACCAAGACTTCAATGACTTTTCATGTAAAAATATCTTATTCAATGAGATGGCATCATGATGAAAAGACCGATGATGGGTTATTAAGGAATCCTGCAGATTCTTTAGCTTGAAAGACATTTGACAAAAACTTTCCATGCTTTGCTACTGATCCTTAAAATGTCAAGCTTGGACTTGCATCTAATGGTTTTAATCCATTTAAAAAGATGAGTACTTCTTATAGTACTTGGTCGGTTATTTTGGTTCCTTACAATTTGCCTCCATGGATTTACATGAAACAATTTTCCTTTATCTTATCTATGATAATACCTGGGGAGAAAGGTCCAGGGAATGATATTGACATATATATACAACCTCTTATTGAAGAGTTAAAGCAGTTATGGGAAGGGGTTGACGCATATGATGCATCAAGAAGAGAGAACTTTCATTTGCATACAACTTTACTGTGGACTATAAATGATTTTCCTACTTATGCAAATTTCTCTGGGTGGAGCACCAAAGGTCGCTATGCTTTTCCTTGTTGTGGTAACAAACATGTTCGAAATGGTTATATAACGGAAAAAAATTCTCTTATATGGGACATCATCGGTGGTTAGATAAAGAGCATAGATTTTGATTCCAAAAACATATTTTTGATGGAATTGAAGAGTTTAGAAAAGCCTCTCAGCCTACTATTAGGTTTGATATCTTGTTGATGTTGAAAGATATGAATTTTACTTATGGGAAGATCAATCAAGCAAGTAGCACATAATCAAGGAAAAGAACAAGGAAGGTGTATAAAGGTTATGATGTTGACAATCAGAGTGATGAGGAGAAAAAAGAGAAGATGATCTAAATGAGGTGAATTTATGGAAAAAGAGAAGTATTTTTTTGAGCTATCTTATTAGGAGCGTAATTTATTGCTCATAACCTTGATATGATGCATATAGAGAAAAATATTTGTGAAAATATAATTAGAGCAATTCTTAACGTGGAGAGAAAAACAAAAGACAACTTAAAGAGTCGGCTTAACCTAGTTGACATGGGAATTCGCCGTGATCTTCATCCGAAATGACTTCATAATGAAAGGTCAAGGTTACCGCCTGCTTGCTTTGGGATGTCCAAGAAGGAAAAAGATGTGTTTTGTAAGGTACTGAAAGATATGAAGGTCCTCGATGCATATGTTTCCAACACATCAACATGTGTGAATCTGAAGGATCGAAAGCTTTCTTCCTTAAAGTCACATACACATCTTAATGCAAGACTTACTTTCACTTGCTTTATGTTGTTCCATGTCAAAGTAAGTGACGTCCAGTATAATTAAACTTAGTAATATAATGAAAGCTATTTGTTGCAAGGTTCTCAAGATAGAAAAGCTTGAAAAACTTCAATATCAAACAGCTCTAACTTCAAGCCACTTAGAGAAGATTTTTCCTCCGTCATTCTTCACTATAATGTTGCATTTAGTTGTCCATCTACCTTATGAAGCAAAAGTCGATGGACCAGTTTATTATCGATGGATGTACCCATTAGTGAGGTATTGTATTATTAGCTTATTGTATTGTTATCTTCAACTTATAGTTTAAGAGCAAACACTAATATTGTTATATATTATGTTATAGGTTTTTAGGGAAGTTAAAATCCTATTGCCGGAACAAATGCTATCTGGAAGGTTCAATTACAGAAGGATATTTGGTGGAGGAGTGTATAACATTTTGTGCAAGATATTTGGAAAATGTTGAAACAAGATTTAATAAACTGGCAAGAAATGTTAGGCTCCCATATAATAACTTAGCTGAGACATACTTATTTAAAAGTTTTGGACAACCAATCGGCAAGGTTAAAATGATAGAGATAGATGATAAATCTTAGGCACAAGCACTTCAATATGTGCTAGTTCACCATGATTCAGTGGAATCACTACGCAAGTAAGTTTTAGTATAATTATTTATAACAAATAAATACTAGAAAACTTTTACTTTCTTAAGTTAACACATTTTTTATTCATAGTGAGTATAAAAACAACTTGAGAGCTCGTCTACGTTAGCGAGCTTGATAAGTTATTTATGAAAAATTTTCATGAATGATTAGGAGAAATTATGAGTAACACAACTCTTTCTAAAGTCATTGCTAAGCTAATGTTGTTTTCCATTTTACATAGAAAATGATGTGTTTTTTCGTGTCTTGTAATAGGTTTTGAGTGAAAGGGATGTTGTGAAGAATTAAAGTATCTTTCAGAAAGACCGAATAAAATAGTGAAAAGATATAGTGCATTCATCCTCAATGGATTTAGATTTCATACCAAATCTCGTGAAAGATTTAGGAGAACTCAAAATAGTGGAGTAATTATTACTTTTTCAATTACAAGTTATGCTAGTGCTAAGGATAGTAATCTTGTAGAGGGAAATATTGATTATTTTGGAATTATTAATGATATAATCGAGTTGGACTATTATGGCAAGTGGAAGGTCATGTTATTTTGATGTGATTAGGCTGATGTGAATACTTCTAGAGGTATTAAAAAAATTAATTTGGATTTAAAATGGTGAATTTCTCTTGATTAATTCACACCGGCCAATAATTGATTGATGAGCCATATGTTTTTTTATCTCAAGTAAAGCAAGTCTTTTACTTTGAAGACCTGAATGATGAGGGCTGGTATGTTGCACTTCATAATGCACCTAGAGATTTGTTTGATATGGGTGATGAATGTCGAGATGATTTTGAACAAAGAGTTGAATGCTTGCCTTTTGCCAATCAAAACTTGAATGAGAATATCTCTAGCAGTAGTACAGAAGTTCAATGGTTCATGAAGATGCCGATGAAGACATTTATGAACCTTGATGAATAAAACAAATTTAGTAAGATTATATCGTAATTGATTTGTTATATATATTTTTAATATTTCTATCATTTTATTATATGATACATATTGCATTTTACTATGAGTTATACTAGTGTTGTTAACTTAAAATTGTTGTAGATAATATGCCGAGGAGAAGATTAAAGGGTTTGAATATTGCTCACACTCGTTCAGAGCCAGAGCTCACTGATGCTTCAGTGGCACCTTCTTCAATAATCCCAGATAACCTTTCAAGAAATATGACTCTAGAGAATGCAATTCATACTAATTTGAATGCAGGTATTACTAAATGCCATAGAACTTCCAGCACTGTTCTGCAATTGTTAATCTTATATGACTTTTTTGTAGTCGATAATACTGGGCAATGCACAACTTGAGGTCGTACTACTTTGAAAAGAGTTATGGGAATTACCTCCTGATGAATGTATTGTTGTCTCTAAAAACAATGATAACTAGCCAATTGGTCCAAAAGTACAAGTATTGGTTGGCTTTCTAGGCATTATTGCTTGAAATGGGAGAAAGGTACCAATCCATTATGAATCATGGCATGATATGCCAAAAAAAGACAAGCTTAAGGTTTTGGACTTTGTTGAGGTACTAGTCTAAATTCCTTAACATTACTTTGGACACATTACCTCAAGAATTTCATTACCAATCGAAACTAACTTTGTAATTTTCTTTCATTTTGGCAACGATTTGCTTTGGATATTCTAACATCCTATGTTCTAAAGTTAGTGGGAAAAAATGGAAAGATTTTAAGCATAACTTGAAGAAGAAATACTTCAATCAAAATATTGATATTGCTGCTACAAAACGAAACATCCCACGTGGTGTGGTTGGTTGGCAGTATGAAAAACATGTTGACTTCTGGTAATCGAAAAAAGGAGAGGTATAATAATATTTTTAATTAAGTATTTGGTATTTTTTATAATACACTTCTACGTAATATATCTAATTATTTATGTGTTTGAGTAATGTACAGGAGTGGGAACAAGTAGGACTTTCTAACAAAAGGCAA
Organism: Adansonia rubrostipa; assembly: GCA_038381775.1. Lineage (NCBI taxonomy): Eukaryota > Viridiplantae > Streptophyta > Magnoliopsida > Malvales > Malvaceae > Adansonia > Adansonia rubrostipa. The sequence continues at coordinate 2,656 of JBBYHM010224708.1, read as the reverse complement.
TTCAAAAAGCTTTGCTAGAAAAGCATATGAGAAAGTAAGTTTTCCAAATTTAAAGCATGAAAAACTGTTATTATATTTAATATTTTAATATTAATATTGTATTAAAGATTTTTCTATAGGAAGTTGAGCAAGGTGAAAAAATAGGACGAGTTAAACTATTCCAGTTAACTCACACAAATAAAGATGGTTCTTATTTGAATGTTGAGACACAATAAATAGTGGTATGTTAAAATAAATATACTATTTTTTTTAATTTAGAAACATAGTTGATACCCATAATATTAATTTAATTGTTTTATAGGAAAAAGCAAAGGAAAAAATGGCCGAATATCATGCTTCTACACCATCAGATAGCTCAGTGAATATGTATGATGTGGAAAATGAAATATTCACTAGTGTTGCTGGAAAAGAAAGACATGGATGTGTTTGAGGTGTCAGAATGGGTCCAATGCCAGCCACCTATTATGGTGCTAGTGCTCAATGATATAGTTGTTCATAAACTCACTCTACACAAAAAGTTCAGATCTTGAGACTAAGATAAGAACCATGCAAGAACATTTTGAAAAAGCAAAAGCAGCAAGACAAGCACAAATAGCTAGGTTGGAAGAAGCAAGAGAAGAAGAAAGAAGAAGCTATGAGTAACTCCAATCAAAGTTTGACTCGTTGATGAATTTAATGCAGCAAAAGTTCTCACAAGATCTGCCATCTTAGGTACTATAATATCTTAATTGTAAATTATTTCACTTATTTAACTCAATGATATATATTACTTATATATGTTAATCTTGTATATATATTGTATATTAGGGTTAATTATATAATAACGATCGTTTTATGGACAACAATTATCTATCTGCTCTACTTTAGCTTTGGTCGATTTTACCTTTTGCACTTAATTTTTAAGTTTTAAGCACATTTTTTTAAATGTATGAAGACAGTTGTTGTATCAAGATATTGTATAATGTAAATTTATGCTTTTATATATTTTGACTTTGTTTTCTTTCTAATTTCTATTATAAGATTATTGTGAATGTAAATATTTATAAGAATTGCATAGGAAATCAAAAAATATGGTATTATTTTTAAAAATAATAAATTTTGAGAATTTAGCGACGTTTTAAGAACAAAACGCCCTTATAAATTTGACATTTTATGAATTTATGAAAGAAATTTTTGTTGCGTTTTTAGAAATAAATGCCACTAAATTTGAAAATTTAGTGGCGTTTTTGTTTTATAAATCCGGCTAAATTTTCATATTTAGCAGCGTTTTACAAAACTAAACGCCTCTAAATGATGGTATTTAATGGCGTTTATTTCCTAGAACACTGCCAAAATTTTAAATTTAGTGTCTTTCTATTAACTACGAAATTCATACAATTAACGTCGTTTATAAACGCCGTAAAAGGTATACAAAATGTCACAGATATAACGGCTTTTTGAACAATAAACGCAACTAAATTTCTCAATGCAATTTTTTGCGACATTTTTCACAACGTTTTATTCAAATGCTGTTATTTTTTTAGCAATATTTTTAAGCGCCACTAAAACTTTAAATAAACGCCGCTAAAGTTATATTTTCATGTAGTGTATATTATGTCTTGGTTTAACATTCTTTTATCAAATTTTGGAACTTTACTCTATTTATTTAATTTTTATTAAAATTTTAAAGAATATTTATTTAAAACTTTGAATATAGTAAAAGTTCAACATATATCTATTAATAGTTAACTTGATAATATTAAATAAAAACACACACATTGGATCGAAGTTGAATTTTTTTAAAAAAAGTCAAATAAAAACATTATACATGAGATAGAAAGAGTATAGCTTGGTTCAACTTTCAAGCCAGCTTTTTCATATTCCGATGTATCCCATCTTGTGTGTAGAAAAATTACCCATCTTAAAAATAAAATTGTAAAAGGATGGTTGCAATTTTTGAGTTGTATTTAAATAGATTAGATATAAATATTTTACCTATGTATCAAATCCATCCCATGAATAATCATTAATCAAGATGTGCATATTTAACATAAAGAAAACACATGGTTGAGATTTTTTCCCTTCCCTTCAGCTGACTATTTTCAATTGTCGATTATAGTAATTATAGTCTAAAAGTATTTGACACTAACAACAACTTATGGAGAGAGTCCAGTTTAACAACTGTACTGGAACTTGTTGAATTCAATTAGGCAAGCATTGTATATACATGTAAATTTTTATACGTAGACCAATGAATGTACAGCTGGTCTGAAGAGGGTCTGAATGCTTCATCATATTCATTTATGATTATTCAAGTTAAACTTGCATCTTTCTATGTGCAATAAATTTGAGTTCTTCAAGAAATTTAAAAAATTTAACAATAGGTTGGAAATATAATTAAATTTAAACATAAAATACCAGATTGAAATTTCAACTATTGCAATAATTCTGGGATTATTTGGTCGAGAATAAGATTATTTCTTAATTAGTTAGATGGTGATATTCAGAATCGGAACTTCTTAAGAATACCAAAGGAAAATGAAGAGAAATCACTGTAAAAATTTAAATAAAACTACCTCTAGCCATTATTGATCATGAATCCAGACTCGCTCCAAATACACAAAGACGAACACCCCATATAAGCCTTCTAGTCTATATCCTTTTCTTGATAATTACC